>PVHY01021795.1:0-23348 GCA_004024945.1 Uropsilus gracilis
TGGCCAGGCCAGTGCCACTGAGGCTGTCACCTCTCCTTCCAGCACACCACTTTCTCTTCGGACGTCAAGGATCTGACCAAGAGGATCCGCACAGTGCTGATGGCCACCGCCCAGATGAAGGAGCATGAGAACGACCCCGAGATGCTGGTGGACCTCCAGTACAGCCTGGCCAAGTCCTACGCCAGCACCCCCGAGCTCAGGAAGACGTGGCTGGACAGCATGGCCCGGATCCATGTCAAAAACGGCGACCTGTCCGAGGTAGCCCCGTGGCCTCGCCACCGGGATTCTGTTTTTTGAACAAAATAAGCTCTGTCCCATGCACCACGAGAAGCCAGTGTTAAGGAAAAGTTCCCGTTCATGCAGAGAAACCATTAAAAGTGCGTGACACTTGACCAGAAAAAGGCCCAACTTGACCCAGCCTGACCATAGATCACACAGCAGGGGATGGCAGAGGGGGCTTGAAGCAGGAGGGAAGAACATAGGATAGGAGGTGGAGATGGGGGGGTTAAGATATGGTGAGTAGGAGGGGTGGGGAGGTGGGGTTGGGCGGGTAATAGGTCTCAGAGGCCATGGTGGCGGGGACTGCAGAGAGTGCATCTGAGGAGAGGAAGCAGATACTGTCCAAAATTGAATGATAATATAAGGAAATTTATGTTATTAAAAATGTTCAATAGAAATTAGCATTTTATTTAATTAATCAAATCCATTCGATTCAATCTGATCTAATTAATTAGCATTTGATTTAATTAATTTAGTTACTTTTATTAAATTTTTTTTTTCATTTTTAAAAAACATTTTTTTAAAAAGTGACACTTCACCGGTGTCAGGCTCGGTCACTGCATTGTCACCTGAGCATTGCAGTAACTGCCCTCAAGAAGGACTGTTCCTGGCACAAAGCAAGTCTGCTTGGGAAGGACTCAGAGCCTACCCCAGGCATCTTTTTGACTCTAAACTTCAGTTGCTTCATGAGCAAATGAATTTTTTCTGCTAGGAAGGTCATGATGGGCATCAGGTTTTGCTCTTCAAGGACGAAATCCACTAAGACGCCAGCTCTTCCGGCAGCTGTTGGTGTCCTGAGCTCTGTAGCGAGCACAGGTCCCGTCCGTGAGCGTGACGATGTGCTCTGTGAGCCGTGATGCTGACTGCCTGTCTTCCGTTACAGGCTGCCATGTGCTACATCCACGTCACGGCCCTGGTGGCAGAGTACCTCACACGGAAAGGTGAGCAACGAGTCCCGTGTCTTGGGAAGCGAATAGACAGTGTACAAAACAGCAAAGGCACTTGGGGTGCATTCAGAGAGATTGGGAGGTGCTGTGTGCGTTGTGTGTGCATGCAGGCAAGCCTGTGTTTCATGTGTTGCCATGTGGCTTGTTCAGCAGGGCCAACACGCCAGCATCAACAAGGAAAGGCTAGAGTTTGTTGTCACGTGACCTATTGCTAACTGTTCCATTTTGCCAAAACGAGCTCATACCCTTTGCATCTGAGCTGAAAGATCTTATTTTCCCTGAAGATAGTCTCCACCTGGAACAGTTCGTCAGCCAGGAGACAGCTGTATGGGGTTTTCTGGAACATGCCCCACGTAGCTGTGTCACTTGAGGAGGCAGCTTTGCTGGCCTTGGTGGAAGGCGAGCATGAGGAGGGGTCTGCCCCTGGCCTGGCTGGGTGTGCCCCCTAGCTGACCAGCCAGGGGTCCTCTCATGGGGTCCCTTGGTTCAGCTGCGATGCTCACCCCCGTTTCAGCATCAGGGTCCCCTCAAAAGGTAGTGTGGGTCATGGGTCCTGCAGGTTTGGGCAGAGCTGTAGTGTGAGCACATGGGCTGCTGGGTGGAGCTCACAGCCCCAGTTCCGGCTCAGGTGGGCATGTTCCTGGAGAGGATAGAAAGTCACAGTGCCCAGGCCCAGGCATGTCTGTAATTCTGGTCCAGTTGGCAGTTTGGACTGAAATTTGAGGGCGTCCAGTCACACTGGACTGGAAGAGGGCTCAGTGTCGCCCAGCCTCGTCCGCTGTGCAGATCCTGGTCAGGTAACCCTTTCCTTGCTCGCCCGTGTTTAGAAGCAGACACAGCCCTCCGGCGGGAGCCGCCTCCCTTCCCCCACAGCCTCAGCACCTGCCAGAGGAGGAGCCGGGGAGGTGAGCCTCAGGTGACCCTGCCCATTCCTGGGACCCCCAGGTGTGGGGATCTCCTGCTTCCCTCCACATGGACAGGCATGGCTCTCCTTGCTCCCTTCTGCTCCCCGCTCCGTCGGGTGATGGTCTGTTCCCAGGGACGGGGAGGGGAGCCCCCCAGAGCTGAGCTGTCTGTTTGCCCATCCTTATTTTCCTGTGACGATGTGTCCTCAGGCCCCAGGCTCAGGCGTTCTGTAGAGGGAAGCTCGCCTTCCCCTGACACCTCTCCAGCAAGCCTGCTTCTGGGGTGCCAGAGATCCCAGCGGTGCCCAGCTGGGCCAGTGGGCCCCTGCTAAGCTTTGGCTTAGGACTTGCTTTCAAGACTTGCTTTCCGAATACTCCGTGTTCCTCTTGTCCCCCCAGTCTGGGAATCCTTAGTTCAAGCCTTGACGTCTGTGTCTTTTTCAATTATTATAAACAACAGTCTCAGAGTAAGAGTAGCAAAGCATTCCGGGCTGGGCTTGTGTGTCCACCTAGGCGACACTGGCCAGGGGACAGCTCTTTCCCCTGGCGCCTCCCAGATGGGCAACGACTCCAAGAGGCCATTTGGTTGAATGGCTTGGTCCTTATCTAGCTCCGGAGCCAGGCATCTCCCCAAGGAGAGCAGAGCCTCCGTCCCTGCTGGTCAGCTGTGCAGTTGGGAAGGCCCACTCGACAGGCAGTGGACACTGTGGAGCTGCCTCTTGGCTGTGCTTCAGGAACTGAAGTGCGGAGTGAGGGCTGGCCTGGCAGCCGCGGTCAGATGGCAGCCAGGTGGAAGGGTCTTCATCTGTGTCTTCTCTTTCTCCTTGGTTGACTTTGACTTCTTTCCCTTGGTCTCCCCGCCCAGGTCATCTGAGCGAATCAGATGATCGCCTCTGCCGTTTTTCTATTCCTTTGATCTGATAGCTTTTCCAGTCTCTTTAGAACTTGCAGATGCCTTCCTAAAAGTGGGTGAAAATAGCAAGGGGTGAGGGAAAACATGAATGGAGGGAGGTGAAGCTTAGGCATGAAGATGCAAAATGAGAAGTGCACAGTAGCCCCAGGCCTGCCTCGGGAGTGCGGACTGAACCCAGAGAGATCCCGTCATTGGTTATGTCACTCGACACTGAGCACCCCGGCCAGGAAGAAGCTCTGGCTCCCCTGTCTCAGGCGCACACTGACCGTCCCCTCCCCCGCTCCTCAGGCATGTTCAGACAAGGCTGCTCCGCCTTTAGGGTGATCACCCCCAACATAGACGAGGAGGCCTCCATGATGGAAGATGTGGGGATGCAGGACGTCCACTTCAACGAGGTAAGTGTCTCCAGGGCCAGGGTGTCGTGGAGCCTCCAGGACCTGCAGCTTGTTCTGTCTGTGCCACCTCCAAAGCCCTCTCTCCAGATGGCAGGGAGGCTGAAATATCACCAGGCAGTAGAGACGGGGAAACAAGGATGGCTGTCTTCTTTCTGCTTCTAGGAATCCCTGCTTTTCTCTGGAAAGTGGGTCTCAGGGCCTGTGGAGACAGCGCCGGTGTTTTAATCACACAAAGCAATTAATTTCTCAGAGTAGGGGTTTCGGTGCGGTTTTCATCTTTTTTTTTAAATTAATGTCTCCAAAACTGGGTTTCTTCCCTCTGGGATAAAGGGCCTCACCTTCAAAAAATCACCGTGTGACTGCTTACCAAGAAAGGTTTTTTTTTTTTGAGACTAGGTCTCGCTATGTTGCCCAGGGAACCACAGACTCACATTCCCTGGGGGTACCACGGACTTAAAGCAACCCCCAGCCTCAGCCTCCCAGGTAGCTGGGATTATAGATGCACACCACCATGCCCAGCTGTTATTTGAAACTAGGTCTCACTATGTTGCCCTGGGTGGTTCTTGAACCCACGGACTCAAGTGAGTCCCAGTCTCGGCCTCCCTTCTTAGGCTGGGATTAAAGGCGTACGCCACCGCTCCCAGCCTTCCAAGAGAGTTTTAATCTAACACTGGGAACAAGAGCCAGTAGCAGTTTTCTGCTTGTATTCCCTGAATTTTCATTTCCATGAGCATCTTCCAGAGGGTTTTGTATTTGACCAACTGTCTCCTTTCCACAAGGGGCCAGAGGGAAGAGTCAGGAGAAAGTTTTTTACTCCTTCTGTCTTCTAAGGAAAAGCAAAGGGGTGTATTTCTTCATGTGAAGAGAAAAAACAGAGAAAAGAACAGACACCTTCTGCCTCATTGTACTTGGTTTTGTGATGCCGTGGTCCCACAGCTAATATCACCACCTTTTACCATAAGGAAACCTCACATGGTATTAACCAGGCCGTAGATCGTTGTTTCTCAAAGTGTAGTCCTGGGAACCCAGGGTTCCTGAGAACCTCTGAGGAATTCTCTTGAGATCCTGACTTTTCCTATTGAACATCTGTGTGAAGCTGGGTTCTTTGTCCACCGACCAGAAAAGCAACATTGAACAGGTTAAATGCTGAGGTCGATAAAATATCCAGATTTCTCCTACACATCAGACAGTAAGAGAGTTTACAAAAACTTAGAACCATGGCACACTTCCCTCTGGCCTATGTTGAAGGGAATTTTATTTTCTCATTAGAAACCGTAATTTTCTTTACCACATCATCATAGGTTATTTTAATTAATTAAATAAAGGAATCTTTTGCATTTTGCCCCTTCTAATATTGTAAAGATTGAGAGAGAAAACTCATCTGTGTCAACGGTCTCAGTTGTTTTTATGATCTCTGAAAGGAACTCAGCCCCCAGAGCTTCAGGATATGTTCGTTAAAACCGTGTCATCGCAAGTAACCCTCAAAATGAGATCTGAACAAGAGGCAGGAGGATACATGCATTAAGTGCATTTCCCATTTAAATATGAAAATCATGTTAACCATAGAAGTTTCCTAAGTATTCTGGAAAAAAGATCACTTATTCAGTTCTTTCCATCTGGAAATGGTGGCAAATTTGGGTTTTTCACTCTGGTGTGGGAAACGTGGGAAACCTTGTGTGTGAAGCCTTGTTACTCAGCCCACAGGCCCGTGCGCCCTTGGCTTGGAACTCCTCCTGCAAGGGCAGGTCTGCCTGAGCTTCCCCTACAATGAGCCTTAATGGCATTATTTCCATGCTGGTCAGAGCCTCAGCACGGAGGTTCTGAGCGTTGGATTCAGAAGCAAAGATGCTGCAGATAGTACAAGACTTGGGAGTGAGCAAATCTCAGAGCTCAGCACCCAGGACTAGGACATGAAGCTCAAGCTTGCCCGTGGGGTTAATGGCAGGTGGGCATCACCCCTGGAACCCACTGCCCACATCGCTGGGGGGACTGCAGCGGCACCCTCTCTGAGTTACAGTGAGCCTTGTGACAGGAATCCCTTTATCAGTTGTTATCTGAGTAGGGGCTTTCTGCCCTGGCCTTGAAGGGATAGGCAGGTAAATCTTTAACCAGGTCTACAGTATAGGACACTCCAGCAGGACAAGGATGTGACACCTGAGGTTTTAAAGTCCTAAGCCAGCCCTGTGCAGCAGGGTGGAAAGAGCCATGTATATTGTAAAAACTGGGAAGGCAGAAATGGCTGCGTGCATGTTTGCTGTGACTGTCAGAGTGTTTCCAAAAACGAAAAGAAAAGACAAAGTTGGAAATCTCTGCCAGCAAAAGGAGTTTGGAGACCAGGGCAAGTCTTGAACACAGCATAAGAATCCCTGCACTTTTCACCTGCATGGGTAGGTGTGTTTAAAGACCTGGATGCTCACCGATCATAATTTCAGTGCAGTACCCAGATCTCCCAGCAGCAGGCCTGGGAGATATTTAAATAAATATATATATTATATATATTATGTCAATGTGATCCCCAGGAGTCACCCACCACCTCTCCTCCCTGGCTGCCCCAGCTGCTCCCCCCACCCCAGTTGTGTACTTTCATTTGGTTGTCCATGTATTAGTAAAACCATTTGGTTTCTGTCTTTTTCCTTCTGACTTGTTTCTGCCAATATGACTTCTTTTAGGTCCATCCATGTTATCAAAAAATCATCAACTTTCTCATTTTTAATTGATGCGTAATATTCCATTGTGTATGTAGATCACATCTTTTTCATCCAGTCATCTGTCTTGGGGCATTTGGGTTGTTTCCATGTCTTCGCAATTATAAATAGTGTTGCAGTAAACATCCGGGTACAGGTGTCCCTTTTGTACCCACATTGAGGTCTCCTTAGGGTAGATTCCCAAGAGAGCAATTGCTGGGTCAAATGGTAGTTCCATTTTCATTAGTTTGAGGGTCCTCCACACAGCTTTCCATAGTGGCTGGACCAGTTTACATTCCCACCAGCAGTGTAAGAGTGTCCCTTTCTCTCCCTGTCAGCACTTGTTGTCCCTGAAATAAAGCCACACATATATAGTCAACTAATCTTTGACAAAGGAATGAAAACTTTACATTGGAACAAGGACAGCCTCTTCAATAAATGGTGTTGGGAAGACTGAACCAAGACATGCAAAAAAAAAGAATGAACCAAGATACCTCCCTCACACCATGTACAAAAACTAACTCAAAATGGATAAAGACTTGGACGTAAGACCTGAAACTATAAAATACATAGAGGAAAACCTGGGCAAAACCCTTCATGAGTTACAATTCAGAAATCCATTTCTGGACACATCTGTAGCCCAGCCTCTTAACAGCTTCGCTTCCAAGTGGGCACTGAGTCTCAGGCTGAAGAACGCAGGGTCCCGGAGACCAGAAGTTTCCAGTAGTGCATCAAGGCCCCTCCCATGTTTTCCATACCACCTACTCCTTGGAAGGAGATGTTGAAATTGACCTAAGCAAGGGCCACTCTGTCCTCTCGAGCTGGCAACAGGGGCCCAGACAGACAGGAGCGGTGTCATGCCGTGCTTTCCACAGTCTGACGTGTTTGTGGGATTTGCTGTTTATAACGGCCCCCACACCTAGTTCTAAAGCGCTGTCTGTCCCTGAGCGTAAGACGGTCTGGACATGCCTGTTGGAGAAAATGCATGTGTTACATGAATGTGTTCAAGAGCAGGTGATGGCGCTTTTGGCGCTGAACTCACAGCGCACGTTCATCAGCAGCACAGCAAGAGTCTTGGGACAGAGGACTCACAAAGTGAGGATTTATAGACATGGGTTGATGGAAATTCTGAAACTAGAGGCTCTCGGGGATCAAACCTTGATACGTCCCCCAGGAGCGGAGTGGGGGTTCGGTGTTCACTCGTTCAGTGTTCACCATGACTTCAAGAGCGTAATGGGCATGAATAACGAGAATCCGCTGTCTTGCACATGCTCCTGTTATTTCACAGAGCAGCCCTCTCACCACTGAGTAGGATACACATTATTTCAGCAGGCCTGGCTCTGCTTCTGTGAGCCAATTGGTTTCTCTTCAGAGGCAACTACCAGCAGCAAGCATAGCAGTTTTCCATCCCTAAAGCATCCCAGAGCTGGAGATGGTGAGAGAGACGCGATGACGCTTCTGTTCACATCACATCCGTCCGAGCTTGGTGGCTGACTGTGTTCCTGTGCAGTCATCTTGTGACCCACTTTTCCTAGACTGAGGACCATGTCTAGAACCATAAAAGCTTATATTCCTGCCCCCTTATCTGCAGGAGCTACACTCTAAGACCCCCTTCCCCCATGAGTGCCGGAAAGGATGGCTCATAGTAACCAGCCCTGTCAGGCTGTTTCTTCCATAGTAACCAGCCCTGTCAGACTGTTTCTTCCATACCTATGATGAAACTTAGTTTATAAACTGATTACAGTAGGAGATCAACAACAATAAATAATGAAATCAGACAACTATGTACTGTAATAAAGTTATAGAGTGTGGTCTCCTCCCCCACCCCCACCCTCACCCATCTCTCTCGCAAAACATTGTGTAACCTGGTTGACCTCTGGATAGCTGAAATCACAGAAATCAGACCTGCAGATAGAGGGAACCATTGTGTCCTCCTGTTAGAACGATTCTCCACAACAATAGCAGCAATGAGATGTGAACTTGGCCGGTCTAACTCGCCTGCCCTTGACTCACTCCAGGACATATGGCCTGCTTCATTTTTCAGGAATTTATTGAACTTCCTTGGCACCGAGCTAAATGCTGAACATTCAAAGGGTGACCAAGATGTGGCCCCAGCCCTAGCAGTGAGATCACCTTGAAGCTTTCTTCCCACCGAGGAGGAACGCTTTGACTATGGTCCATTAGACTCTGAATTAGAAGCTCTCTGGCTTCTGTGGGACCTGGGAATTTCAGTTCTTACATATCTTGACTGAGTCCATAAACTGGCTGTGTGTCCCATGCTCACTTAAAGACCTAAAAGGGAGGCACTTCCCTTGGAAAGTCTCATACAGTATCCTCAACCTTCAGCCTGCTCGGAAATGCTCAGGCTCCTGTTACAAAGACAGATTCACTTTCTTTCCCTCCATCCCCAGATTTACATGAGTGTGTGGGAAGGTGCCTGGTAGTCTGTGTTGTGGTTCTCAAGGGATTATTTTGACACCGGAGGTCTCAGCTATGTCATGTGAAGCAATCATGTAGTGGAAACATGCATTAGGCCTTTCTCATGATGATCAGTCAGTGCAGGCATTGACAGTTATTCTCAAAGGATGGCTAACAGCATCCAGCTAAGATGAAATTAAATCAGTCCATCTTAAAGATGGAGCAAGTGGCGTTTTCATGGAAAATGTTTAACCGCCCTGCACAAAAAGCCTCATGCAGGTGTATTCACACACACATAGGTGTTGTGTGCTGTTGCCATGGGCAGGTGTTCTGGGCCTTCCATTGCATCACTGAGGGTGGAGGGGCTAATTAATTTGAAGCCACTTCCTCAGTGACTTACGAGCTTAGTGTATTGAGCTCTTTTTAAGACTAGTTTCATGTCATAAATTGTACACATCCTGGACAATTCCAGTTCCTTGAGGGTGGGTTTGCTTTTTCCCCCAGCAGGTAATTACACTTCTTTGCATGTATTGACAGTTTGGGAAGGAGTATTTTGACTTGTGCATTTCAGACCAGGTGGCTTCCTTTGTGGTTGGCTTTCGTACACAGCACTGTCTGACCGCTGTGTGGACCGTTCTGGTTTTCGGTGCAGTGGTTGCTGAAAATTCAGAGTAAATTGATATGTGGAATTTTTCCTGAGAGTATCAGGCATAGGTGCCCAGATGTTTAGTTAGAGTATGATGACTTTGTTTCATCACCATTCACAATAATGACATACTATTGACATATGGCCTCTTAAATTTAACCATCCGTGATTACTGGTTATTTCTATTCAGAGAGTTATTATTTGATGTACCACTTGTGGATGTTTTAGAGTTGACAGAGCTTACCAAATTAAGCGTTGATGGTCAGTAATTCATACTCTGTTTTTATGAGAGAAGCTAAATAGTCATTTGAGTGGATTATTGGAGAAAGAATTAAAAGCTCTGCTCTTTATAGTACATAGCACCATTTTATTAAAATAGTAAGTGATGTACTACCGATCCTGGGTACCCACGGAATCAGAAAAAAGGAAAATTCCAGTAGCATATAGATGTTGAGAGTATGGCATCTTCTAATCCTCCTTATCTCCTAATTCTTGATTACTATCAAATTGTGCTACTTAATTTATAGTTACTTGCTGAGCTCTGTTCACTTTATCAAATAGAGCTTTCCCAACCACTCTGGAGACTTTCCTTGTTTGAAGTGTTTTTTGGGGGTACCAATTATGACCCATTTCCCCATTACTTACTTGTCTAGAGTTGAATTTAGGCTTCATTTTTATTAAACTTTACATATGTTTCTAACCTAAATAAATGAGCAAAAACATTCAAACTTCAGTCTCCCGATTTGGAGCATTTGACCCATACCCTCTATTTGATAAATACTTATTCATTAATGAAATCTAGGACCATTGAAAATACTCCTGAAGGACTGGTGGACGCAGATCTCTTACCTGGAGAGATGAAATATCGTCTTAATATCAAATAACGTCTTCCTCCGATTACACACCATTGTTTATTTTGCTATGTATGATAGCTGATGTTTGTCTTTTTGTCTCGTAAAATTATCATTTTACATTTGATTATTTTTTACTTTCTGATGGAGAAGATTTTGGTTATGCCAGTTTAGCCTCTTTTCAACCTTCCCCAAACCCCTGGCCTCATCTCTTGCCACTCTCTGGCATCCAGTCCCTCAGACCACATGGAAATTCCTTCTCACACAGCGTGTCACCTCCCCTCCTGGTATCAGCCTTGCTCTTCTCTCTCAATTGTCTCCCTTTACTTCCTTCCTGCTCCTGCTTCCACCGTCCACTTTTGTCAAACTTCCTGAGCATTTTTAAACTCAGTCATCACTTCCTACAACCTTCCGTGGTCCCCTTTCCCTCCTCCTAGATGGGTGTTCTCCCTGCACCCTGGAGTCCCTGTGTGTGTGTTGGTATATTTGGCACAATTGCTTACAGTCTCTTCATGGACTAGGCTACACTCTGGACTGCCAGCTCTGTGACCTCTGTGGGCCTCCCTATTCTCACCCAGAGACATCATGACCACTGTTAAACCCCATCATCCCTGTTGCTCTGCTCAGGGCAGCTACCCGTGACTTGCTGTTTGGCTGTGTTTGAACACACAATCCTCACTGTGGTCACACGTACCTCACATCTCTCCTGGCTATAAGTCCTGAGTCTCCGGCACATCACCTCTAGCTGCTCTGAGAGATAACCCTATATGTTTATGAGGGCCTCCTCCTTAAAACAGAGTTCATCTCTGTCTGTTGGCCTCATGGATCATCTAAAACCTGACCTCCACATTTGGGAGAAAATCTTTTGAGCTGTTTTTATAAATCCGCTTGTTAAGCCTAGTGTCAAACACAGCTCCTTGCCTATACTTGATGCTTGGCAAAAGGCATGCACAGGTGAATTTTCAAAATCAGTGATATGGTGGTGATGATGCAGAGTTACTACTTTTATAATCTTTGGAAGAATTTTTGGTTTTCTATGAGGATGCTTTAAATAACTCCAAGTTCAGGTGATCTCTCCCTTCCTGACCCCCTTTGAGCCAGGGAGGCCTGCTTTTATTTCTCTTTTTATATCTGATCTTTCACTTTGTCTTTCTCAAAGAAATTTGCCTCTTTCAACTTAAAAATAAATAAATATCCCCAGGTTCCCACTCTGCTACAATTGCTGAGATTTGAAACTATGACTCAGTGGGTCTTTGGCTACAGTAAACAGGGTATCATGACTGGGTGTACCACTCTAGTCCAACCAATGATATTTTTTACCAAAAGTTGGCATTTCTGTTCGCACAAAGCCCGGGAAGGGAGGACATGGGCAAACAATCTGTGAGGTCTGACTAAGGAAACTTGCGAAATGGGCAGAGTTGCGTGAGCTTTGTCTATTTTGTTATCAGAAGAATACCTTGGTTGTCACTGCTGTCATCTGTCTGGGAAAGCTGGGTTTCTCAGAGTTCTCCCTCAAAGGGACCCCATAGCACCCCTGAGAGTGAAGATTCTCAGTGAACACTCATTGGCGGTGTCTTTGACCTAAGATATGCAAGAAAGGCAAAGCTCTGCTGAGAGGACTGTTCATCAACCCTTTTCTCCACAGCACAGCACCACTGCTCCTACCTGGTGATGTCACCGTTACCAAGGAAACGCAGGTTGATGCTTGACCAAGAGGATTCTTGACTACCTAATGTGTATATGGCGTATTGTCTAGCCCCATAAAAGTAAGATATCATTGCAAACATAGAAAGGGATGATTGAAAAGAGAGATTTGTTTAACTGGCCTCTGAATAGCTCACAGTTTTCAGAACATTTTGGTGGATAAAGTTTCCTATAATTTTCTTAATCCTGAATTAAATTAACTTGTATGACATTTCCCAGTTTGCACAACCATGAAAACAAGTATATTGATACTGGCATTATACAAGATTGATTTGTTGTGCTTTTCTCTTTTTAATCACCAAAGGAGCATACAGATTTGTCAGACTTAGTCGAGATAGGTTGACTTTCCACTAGAAAAGATGAGATAGAACTAAACAGCGAGCATCTTCACAACACAGATACTCAAGGGATCAAGTGGTGTGTGAGCCTTGGCTAGTTCTTTTTCGTTCATGCATTAGCATGTCCGTCGGCCTTTAAAGCTTGTGCCTAATGAAACCTGCAGTGACAGGAAGAGAGGACAGAGATGGCTTTAAATACCACACAGACCACAATTTCCTAATACGTGTGTTGTAAATGTGACACAGGAGTTAAATGCCTTGCTTTTTTCCACATTAGTTCAACTTAGTGCTATACTTAATTTAAAAATGATCCCATTTTTGAACAGTGCAGCCCTTTATAACTATCTTGTTTTGAAAATTTTTGAGAATTTTTTTTCGATTTTGCTAAATTGTTTTGAAAGGTTTTTTTTCAAATTCTCCTAAATTGTTTCCCAGTTGTGTTCTTTGGAGCTCTACGTTGTAGGCGTTAGGTGTATAATGAAGCATGAGGCCAGGCATGGAAAACACAGATCCTGCCCTTTATTGATTAATGGACAGTTCAGGCACGTTAAAAAGCTATTATAAAAACCTTGAAAAAATACTTTAGCTGAAGCTAACAAGAAATAAAAAGGAGAAATGCATCATGACCTAGGACTTGGCCTGGGGAAAAACCATCAACGTAACTTACCATGTTTAAGAGAATACATAAGAATAACCAGGTGACTATCTCAGTAGATGCAGAAAAAATCATTTGAAAAAATTCAACATCTGTTCATACAAAATAATAAATAAAAAAGAAGAAGAAGAAACTTCTTTGAAAGAAAGCTATGACCTCTAGCCTTTGATTATACCCAAGGGTAAAAAACTGAAAACTTTCTCCCTAAAACTGGGACCACGGCAGGAATGTCTGCTTTCACTGTTCCTGTTCATTGGTAGGTTAGGTGCTAGCCAGTGCAGAAAGGAACAAAAAAAGAAATTACCTTTTTTCTATACTATCAATGATATCAACTATATCAATCAGTTATATCAACTCT
This sequence comes from Uropsilus gracilis, assembly GCA_004024945.1. Lineage (NCBI taxonomy): Eukaryota > Metazoa > Chordata > Mammalia > Eulipotyphla > Talpidae > Uropsilus > Uropsilus gracilis. The sequence goes on from PVHY01021795.1 coordinate 13,094, forward strand.
ATCAGTTTTATCAACTGTATCAATTACATCAATTAACTATAAGTTGTTAGTTATCTGTATTCACATTAGACAGTTGTTTTTTGTGATAAAACCTAAGGTATTGACAAAAGATGCTAAAGATCAATATACAAAAATCAGCCAGCCTGAATGAATTTCGTTCTTATTCAAACAAAGCATTTGCCCCAGGAGGAAAGAAAAAAATCAAGATTTAAAGAGAGTGCTGTTTGCAATAGCATCAAAAATCCAAGAAAACTTAAGCATCAGTTTCTATTGCTCTGTATGCTAAAATCTATAAAACACCGAAGAAAGGAATCATAAATAGCTAAATAAATAGACGGGAAGATTCAGTATTGCTAAGATGTCCCTTCTCCTGATTGATTTATGGATTCGAAGCAGCCCTCATCCATTCCCATCTGGAGTTTAATTGACAAACTGATTCTGATGTTATCTGGGGAAGCAAAGGTTTAGACCATGCAAAAAAAGTTTTAAAGACTTATTACCTGATTTCAAGATTATGACAAAGCACTGGTTCCCAAATGCAGACAGTTTTACCCCCTCGCTGTCCCCAGGAGATCCTTGGCGATGTCTGGATACGTTAATGCTAAGGCTGGAGGGAGGGACGGGAAATGTAGCTGCTTTTCTGGCTGCTAAATGTTTGTAATGGTAAACTGTCCCCCAGAACAGAGAGACCCTGCAATGTCAGTAGTATTTCTCGGGGCAAATTCTTCTAGTGAGATTGGCACAGGGTAGACGGACATATTCACAGAACAAAAGAGAGAAGTTAGAAACTGTGCCAGGCACATTTGGTCAGTTAATTTTTGACAAAGGATCAAAGACAGTGCAGTGGACAAAAGACAGTCCTTCATCAAATGGTGCTGGAAAGATTGGACCTTCATGGGGAAAAATTAAAAGAACATTGACCTGTGTGTTCTACTGTAATCAAGAATGACTCAGTGGATCCTAGACTTAAGTGTAAAATTATAGGCATTCTGGATGAAAGAAGAAGAGGTGATCTTTGTAGACTTGCGTTAAATAAAATTTCTTATATATATATTTAAATTTACATATTTATATTTATGTTAAAAGTGCATATACAAGTATATATATAAAGAATAACCTAGGAAATAAAAAGTGCGGTAAAGTAAGCTTCGTCAAAATTAAAGAATGTCTACTTTTCATAAAACTCTAAAAAATCCAGAGGCGACTGTGGCAGAATCTTACAAATTGCACCTCTGGCAAAACATAGAGTGCTCAAAACTCAGTCCTAAGAAAATAACAGTAGGAAATTGGGCAGACAGTTTGAAGAGCTAGTTCATCAAAACATGACAAATAAACACATGACAGTTTGTGCTCCGTCATTCATAAAACACCACTCGGGTGGGCTGATGTAGAAGATGCAGGAAACTGGCTCTCGGAGAGCTGGGTACCAGTCAGCCACTCTGCTACTAAGATGGACCCCTCCGTGGCCCTGGCCAACCTGCCTTTGCCTCCTTGAGCCCCAGCCTGGCAGGAGCACCTCAGACCCAGCTCCTGAGCCCCAGTTCTGGAGTCCCCAGCTGCCTGGCCTGGCCCGCGTGCCCACTGGTGGGGTAGCGTACCTCAGCCAGGAGGTAGATCTCTGCCGCTGAGTCTCGGTAGAACCGCATGTCCCTGCCTTTGAGTCTGGGGTAGTGTCTGCTTCCTCTGAAGCTCAAGGGCTCCCAGGAGCAGGGTGACTGCCCCAGAAGGCAGCCGTTTCCAAGGATGGCTGTGGGTGCCTCTGCCACAGGCATCACTCAGCTGCTCTATGATGATTTCTAAAGTGTGGGTCCAAGTCATGCTAGGTCATCCAAGCCTCCACGTGGTCATTGTCCTTCAGAAAAAGCAATTCTATTTCTAAAACTGAGCCAGAGACAGAAGCTCAGAGTTTACGTGAAAACGCCGCCTGGCAGTGTTCCCCACACAGTGAAACAATGACCGAGTGACCCTTCCTTTCTGGTGGAGGAATGGGCCCCTTAAGAAAGAACATTGCAATGAGCGTGGACATTTCTGTTTAAAAATAGGGTGTTTTGAAGTTCTCCCCCCGCCATCCCTGCCAGGTCTCTGTTCTGCAAGGGATGCAGTGTCCTGCTCCTGGTAACCTGTTTTCTGGCCACTGGGCCTTCTCTCCATGCAGGACGTGCTGGTGGAGCTGCTGGAGCAGTGCGCAGATGGGCTCTGGAAGGCTGAGCGCTATGAGCTGATCGCTGACATCTACAAGCTCATCATCCCCATCTACGAAAAGCGGAGGGACTTTGAGGTAGCAGGCGGGTTCGTTTTCTCCCTGTTTGATGGGAAAAAGAAATGACACATCCTTCAGGCCTTTTTGCCTGCAGAGACAACAAGCAGGCCAGGGTCAGTGGTGAGCGGTGGCCTCTGGCCTTCCACTGAATGCTAGAAGTCACCACCCCCGACTCATCACACATAGCACACCTGGCCCAGCTGTGTGCAGACCCGTCGTCCCAGCAAGAACTGGGAATTTTGTCCTGTGTCAGGCAGTTTCTACCACACTTGCACCTATCAAGTGTGGTAGTAAGAACCAGTGTTCCAAGTGGTGTCATACCCCCACTTTTCCAGCCATTTGTCAGTTTTGGATCGTCTGGGTTGTTTCCATATCATGGTGATTGTAAGCAGTGCTGTAAACATCCGAGTATAGGTGTCCTTTTGTATTAGGGCTTTGGTGTTCTTTGGGTAGATCCCCAGGAGTGGGATCGCTGGATCGAATGGTAGTTCCATTTTCAGTAGTTTGAGGGTCCTTCGTGCAGCCTTCCATAGTGGCTGGACCAGTTTGCACTCCTACAGGCAGTGTAAGAGTGTTCCTTTCTCCATACCCACACCAGCACTTGTTGCCCGTTTGTTTTTGTTTTTTTAAATGGGCCATTCTTAACAGTGTGAGGTGGTATCTCATTGTGTTTTTAAGTGATGTTGAATTTTTTTTGATATGCCTATTGGCCTTTTTTATCTCTTCTTTGGAGAAGTATCTTTTAAGCTCTTCTTCCCATTTTTTAGCTGGTTTGTTTTTGGTAAGTTGTGGTATATTTACCCAATGGAATATTATTCAGCTATCAGAAGACAGATATGATGCATCTGTGATAGCTAGAAGGAATCATGTTAGCGGAAATAAGTCAGAAAGAAAAGATCAAAAACCAGATGGTCTCACTTATAGATGGCATGTAAGGAAAACAAACAGAAGGTCAAAAAAAAGTCAAAACTAACAAGCTAACAACAGAAGTAAAACATTCAGCTAGGAGGGGGTTGGAGGAGAGAGAAATCAGGGGAAAGATGAGCACATAAGGTTAAGATGGTGGTTCACAGGTGATACGGTGGTGGGAGAACCCCAGGAAATACAATGATGTAAAAATATATAAATATATATATATATTTTTTAAAAAGTGTCCTCATGAGACTGTACCATCCCAGACATGTCATGTCCACTGGGAAGCAGACTTGGCTCACTGCAGAGTGAAGACCTGGTAGTTCCCCAATAGGCAAGACGGCCTTTGAGGGAGAAAGTGTGACAATGCAAAACTGATGGCTACCAGCTTCCTTCTGCCTTTTACAACCTTGATTTTTTTGAACCTTCCAAGGAATTTTCATCTACATTCGCTCCTGTCATTGTTATTTTATTTTACTGTTTTTTTGTTTTTGAGACTAGGTCTTGCTATGTTGCCTGGGGTTGTCTCAAATCCACGCCTCAAGTGATCCCCAGCCTCATCCTCCCAGATAGCTAGATTACAGGTGCCCACCACTGTGCCTAGCTGCTTTTTTCAAGACCAGGTCTCACTATGTTGCCTGGGGTAGTCTCAAACCCTCGAACGCAAGCAACCCCAGGCCTCTTACCTCCCAGCGCTTGGATTACAGGCACACGCCGCCACGCCCGGCATGTCATTATTTTAAAATGCCAGTGGCCGGTGAGAAGAAATGGGCTTTATTGTGCTTTGCAGAGGCTGGCGCACCTGTATGACACCCTCCACCGGGCCTACAGCAAGGTGACCGAGGTGATGCACTCTGGCCGTAGGCTCCTGGGCACCTACTTCCGTGTGGCCTTCTTCGGACAGGTGAGCTTCCTCTCGGGCCTGTGACTTTCCCAAGGTCTATTTCCTCTTCTTTTTTAACAGTAAAGTTTGTATTTTGTCAAGTTTCTATTCTCTGGAAATGCTAATTTGATGAATTTGTCATATTGGTATGATTCTCACTTTCCTCGGTTGTAAACTTTCTGCTTTTTTTTCTTTCTTCCTGTCTTTTCTTTATTACTCTCTTAAGGCAGCGGTAAGTTCTCCCTCCACCAGACATTCTTAGTGGCCTCTTTGGTACTTCAATGTGGCTGGCAAGTTTCCTTTTCAAGTTGTGTGTCTCTCTGTCCAGTCATCACCAACTCCAAAAAAATTAACATTTTATTCCATTTACAGAAATAAATCATCTGGTTTTTTTTTTTTATACATCTATACTGCATGTTTTAAACCGATATTAAGACTTTCTGGTTTTCTTTGTCCCGTGCTTCTCTATCGTTTGTAATATAATAGCACCACAAGTTCTAACATGATTAGAGGGTATAAATTATAATCCATTTACTTAGGGTGTGTGGTTTTCTATGAGCATTCTATAACCTTCAATTTATTCTGTTATTGTCTTTTATAACTTTATAGCAATACCAGTTTACAGACAGTGAAACAGATGTGGAGGTAATTACAGTAAATGCTTAAAAAGCAAGTAATGTAGTAAAATTACTGCATTTAAACTACTAGTTTGATGTGGGTGTTTTTTATTTCATGTGAGCCTGCATTTTTACATACTGTTTTTTGTATCGTTTTCTTTCTTTTTCAATGAGAAACATTTTTAAATTTATTTCAAATATTAACTCAAATCTGAACTTTTTATTGTTCAACCTTTTTCACTTCCCATGCAATTTGAACTTCAGGCGTGACTGCTTCTAAAGCAGATGATGGCTGGTGATAATGAGAACATTTTCTGATACTATATACTATGGCATAGCCCTTTAATATTTTTCTAAACTGCAAAGCAAAGTAAATGTGTACAAACATTGCATCACTTTTTCTGAACCCACTCCAAACCTGGATGCTTCAGTTTTTGCTGTAAAATCCTGTATTAATGGGAGTGGTCGGGAGGAGGGATGGGCCTGCATTTCTGAGACCTTTTTAGAGCAGGCTGCTGGGTCCTGTATCATAAGTTTTACTTCTTGGGAATGTGAAACAGGCTTGAATTCATTTCACTCAGCACTTAATGACAGCATTCTTGAATGAGTTTGCGATTTTGTGTTTTTTCTTTATCTTTGCACCCAGACATCATATTATTATCATTTTCCTTTCTATTTGGAAAGCCTGTTTAAGTAGGATTTTATTTTTGAATCATTCCTTTTATTTATTTTTTTTAACCCTTATAATAAAAGGCACCTTCCTGGTAGTTAGCCTGGGGCTTTGGATTGGGGAAGTCTCTAATTGTACTCTGCGTCACAGGGATTCTTTGAAGATGAAGATGGAAAGGAATATATTTATAAAGAACCCAAGCTCACGCCTTTGTCAGAAATTTCTCAGAGACTCCTTAAACTTTATTCAGCGAAATTTGGTTCTGAAAATGTCAAAATGATACAGGATTCTGGCAAGGTATGACTGTGCTTGGAAACATTACATAGTAGTATAATATTGTTTTGATTACATGATTTAGCATAAATATTCATAAACGTATATAGAAAGAGGTATTCATATATGGTATTATATGTTATAATGCATGTTCTTATTGTATATGTTATGATACATTGTTATATGTTGTATATGTTATAGTATGTGTTATAACATAGAACAAGACATATATACATATATGGTCCAGGAAATACTAAGAATGGTTGACCTTGAGTGGTATTTTCTTTTCTTCTCAATCTTTTCTTTCCATATGTCCTTTATTTTGTACATTTTTATCCATTGTTCTTAAGATATTCTTTTGTAAAATAATTAACGTCTGAAAGACTATAGCTGTCACACCAGATAATTAGAAATTCTATAGAAGCAGGGTCCGTGCTTTTCTTAACACGCTTTTCCCTGACAAACACTACCTGGATATTTCCCAAATTGTCTAATACTGCCGACTGATGGTTCGGTATTTGGACATTTGGATGGGCAAATCAGGGAACTGCTGACCGGCTAGCACTTTGGAGGAGTGAGGTCTGTGTATTTAGAGCAGCTGTGAGCCTACACATATTCTTGTGTATCTGTCATGTTATCTTCAGGACCCTCTTGTCCCCACTTGTTCCATATAGTACCCCACCCCCACTTCCAGATAGACTCCAAGACCCCCGCAAGACTTTTTTTCCATGTCCCTTTCTATTGCTCCAGAAGCATCAAAACAACCACATGCACAAAATTGATCTTTCCCTAATAAATTGGTTCTTGTTTCTATGTAGAAAATGTTTGTTGAATTTCCTACCATGTTACAAAGGTTTTAGCTAATTCTAATTCTAGCATAATTTTAAAAACACTTATTTGCTGAATTAATAAGGAACTAAACCTCTGGTTAGATAAATGTGTAGCTAGATTAAATTAATTCATATACATCTGTTGACATCTAATCTGTCTACAGGTTAATTATAATCTGGGGACCCAGATTTTAAGCATTATTACTAAACCAAATGTTTTTCTCTCTAAGCTCAAATATGTGTGTAAAAATACAACTTAGGAGACAGAGAAATCCAGAAATTTTCAACAAGAAAATTAATATGATGTCTTCTAAATTCAGCGTTATGGAAAAAATGAGGAATTCCTCTACGTTAAGCAAAACCTAACACCTAAATATGGAATGTGATCATTGATTAGATTCTGCTGCTAACACAAATTGTTAAAAATAACCTGAGGACACTTGAGACCTTTTCACAAAGACCCTAACATGATAGAGTATTGGGTGGTGGTAGGGAGGTGGTGTTGGTTTTTTAGGTGTGATGATATACTCTGGTAACAGGGGATAATTTCCTCGTTTTTAGGAGCTGCTGACTCAGATGTCATGATATTAATGAAATGGTTCAACCATCAAAAACTGCCTCTATGCCACGTGTTTAGTGGGCATGTATGTGCATGAGTCAGCTACACACATGCACATAAATACACATGTGCTATACACATGGGGGTACATTTGTATATGTATACAAATATATGTGGGAAAACAGATACAGCAAGATGTTAACAGTTGTTCTGAATCACAGGTGTGTGGGTATTCATTGCACTATCCCCCCACCCCCAACTTTTCTGAAAACTTTTAAGCTTTATCAAAAAGGACTTCCTTCAAATATAACCCACATTCCCTTTCTTGGTTCATTTAAAGGTCAACCCCAAGGACCTGGATTCCAAGTACGCGTACATCCAGGTGACTCACGTAACCCCATTCTTTGATGAGAAAGAATTGCAAGAAAGGAAAACAGAATTCGAAAGATGCCATAACATCCGCCGCTTCATGTTCGAGATGCCCTTCACGCAGACGGGCAAGCGGCAGGGTGGGGTGGAGGAGCAGTGCAAACGGAGGACCATCCTCACAGGTACATAGTCCAGATGGGCTTCGAGTGGGCAGCAGTGAAGGTGGGCGAGGTCCCGGGAGGAAGATTAACCACCATCCAGATTCTGCACTTGATTTGGGGAATATTCGAGCAGAACCTCTGCACTCAAGCACACCAAGGAAAAATGACAGACCTCGGTCACTTTGTGCAAAGATGGAGAAATCTCTGTGCAGAAACAAGTGATTCTGAGGATGAGGTGCAAAGTCTCTAGTAGTGGATTCACCATATGCCTTGATTCATTGTAGTGACATGTAAATTAAAATAGCTCTACAGTTTATCAGCGGGAAAATAGAATCCTATCCAGATATCAGTGTGGAACATGGGAGCAGGTTGAGAGATGGAGCTTCAGATAAGAGGAATACCTCCTATGTCTCTAGCCCCCTCTGGCACACTAGAGGGTGGGCAACAGCATGTCTCCCACCTGTAACCCAGCTTCCTAACCTCTTTGGAATGTCCCAAGAGACATATGACCTATTAGTGATGACTGTTGCCCCCACAGGTAAATTCTCCTGTTAGTACGCATCCCCACACCCTCCCTGCTGCATGTCACGTGTGCTTTGCTCCTTCCTCATGACATCACTGTAACATTTCCTTGCTGGGATATAGAAGGGTCTTCACAACTTCATTAAAGTTGGACCTGGACATGCTTCCCAGGATCCCCATTCTGTGGACTGGCCTCACAGATCACTATCAGTCTCTTCCATCTCATTTTCTTCTTCATTCCACATGCAACTCTTAACACATTAGCAGGTCAGGAGCTCTCTAGAAGCTTCTAGGACTGGAAGGGCCCTCTCAGTTCACACCCCCCATCTATCTTTGTATTATACCTTTACCTCATTCTTGCTTTTGAGCACTCCTGATGTGTGCTCACTGCGTGAAGATAAAGCATATCCAAGCTCCAGTGAAAACAGAGCTCCTTGCCAGCTTGCTCTTCTGTGATGTACTTCATAGCACCCCACTAAAGATGGGGCTCTGATGGCAACAGATGGCGTCTGCAGGCGGCTTTCTGGTGACAATCCCATCAGACTCTTGCTCATGACTTTTTCTGGATGTCTGTTTACATTTCTTCTTCCACAGACCAGAAGTTCATCTCCAATATAAGGTCACTGAGGCTTTTTTAGAGCTGGTGAGAACAGTGTGCCGCTCTCTCCCCAGAATGCTTTGCACGTAACAGCAGGTGGTTCACAGACTCAGGAAACCCAGTGGAATCCCCACCTGGGCCTGGGGGACCACAGACTCCCACACATGGTCCAGTGTCCACCTCCCTGCCTATCTCAGACAGGCCCCTGTGGACCTGCTCAAAGACGGTAGGCGAGTGAGCATAGACTGTGAGGCCGAATCCTCCCTCCTCATGCCCGAGAGTGACCTGGCAGTCTCTGCCTGGACACCCCCAGGACCCTAATGCTTGCTCTGTCTCCAAGCCCCTGTCTAAGCCTGGTGACTCTGACCCTTCCTCCCTGTCCTGTGAGTGACCCACCCCCCAGCCCCTGACTCACGCGGCCTCTTCTCGGGAGTGATTTTCATCTCTTAGGGGAGGGACTTGATCTCCCCCTTACCCCTTAGGGTCAGAAGATGACTGGGGTGACCTCAAATAAGAGCTACTTTCTTGACCTTGAAAAAAAGACTCGTGGGTGTGGAACGAAGGGGTGGGAGGGTGGTTGTACGACCATCCCAGGCTGGGCAAATTCACAGTTGACTCAGGCTAACAAAAAAGAATCTCGGAGCCCTCAGTGGAGTTGGCAGCTTTTGATGCTGAAGTAGGGGACCAAGTACACATTTAGATGGGTGACCCCAAGATCGCCCGCTTCTCAGCCTGGGGATCCGTAAGCACAGGTGTGCATGCACACCTGTGCCCCGGGCTCCCAAATGCTTGCTGCATAGTCTGGGTAATGAAACCTGGGAGGGAAAGAAACTGCAGCTCTGTGGCGGCCACAGAGGCTGATGGCAGGATGTAAAAGGAGCCTGAGGTACCCAAGTTGCATACAGGGGTACACAGTGTGGAGGGGCCCTGCTCTGGGCTGGAGGAGGGTGTGTGTCCGGCAGGCATCTGCAGAGGTGTGACCCTGTGCCTCTGAAGCACAGACAGTGTGGTCAGCCTGTGTGACCCATGTAATAAATGAAAACTTGGAAGGATAACCGTGGCGGGAGGAGGCCGGTTCAGAAAGCCGAGCGTGTCTGTCTCTGGACATGGGCACCGTTTGTTCATGAGGAGCCAGAGTCAGACCTGGAAACTGCCCGCTTTCCCGCAGGAGCTAAGAAAGGGCCCTTTTCGATGCTGCTGTCATCGAGTCTTTGAGGAGATGTGTGTAATGGTGCGAGAAAGGTGCTGTCTATCGGGAAAGACTCCACTGAGCTGCCAATGGAGGACTGTGTGGTGTGGGACTGATTTCCCGGTCACCTGTCACCACAGACAGAATGTGGATCTTTCTGAAATAACTCAGACCAGCAGTTTACAGAAAAAACTTTCACCTTTCCTCTGACAGACCAGAGAGAAGAGCTAAAATATGGAGAAAAGACCTACATTATTCGGTTTTCATCTATTTCTAAATTATTTTATTGAGGTAACATTGGTTCACTGCTACGGACCGGCCGGGCGAAGGCGCAGGCCGGAGGACCAGGGCTCAGCTGGGCAGGAAAGACACAGGGCCGGCGAAAATGGCGAACAGACGCACACACTCAAGG
>PVHY01021796.1:0-16695 GCA_004024945.1 Uropsilus gracilis
TGGACACACCTAAAAGAAATCACATTAGCAGAAACAAGTTAAAAAGATAAAGACAGACACCAAATGGTTACAACTCGGGGTGGGGGGGCGGGACAGAGGGGGAATGGTCAGGGAGGGTGGGGGGGTGAATCCCGGTATTACAAAGATATGAAATGTATATATATATAAACTATTTGATTATAAAAAAATTTAAAAAAAAGAAAAAAAGAAAAAAAAATAAAATAAGATAAATAAGATAAAAAAAAGAAAGAAAGAAAGTTAAAGATACTAAATCATCAATATTTTTCACAAAATAAATGCTTATTTTGTGAAAATGTCTATTTTTGAATATAAATTTATAAAATAATAATTTATAAAAAACATCTATTTAAAAAAATTTTTTTAAATACCAGAGATTTTTTTTAGGTAAATATCTGTCTAGTCCTGGAGAATAAAAGACTTTCAAAGCATTCCCTCAGAGTTTGAAAAACATTACAGAAGACTGATTAGGCAACAATATTAAAAACATCACTGCCCCCCAAACCATAAACACAGTTAAATGTAGAAAAATGGATATTCTTATCAACTGACACCCTCTATATGTTTCTGGAGGGCAGTTTGATAAAAATAATCAAAATTTAAGACAGCTTGTAAATTGGTCATAAATCTCAAAATATTTTATTTACAGAAATAAAAGAGCAAGAACACAGAAATGGAGTTTTACTGGATTTGCAGCCAAGTAACAACAAATTGATGCCTCTTTCCTCAAAAGTGAAAATGTCTTGCAGTGCGCCTGGCTCAATCAGGAGGGGCGCATTTCAAGGTTCCCGCAAGCCCAGGGCAAGTAAACTTATTTTGCAGTTTGTGTATTTAAGAAAGCTTGAGACCATCATCTCCTGCGCTAACTGTTCCCATTGCAGAGATGACAGAGAAACAGCTGATGGCAGAGAGGGGAGACAAACCCAGGCAGTGAGGATTCGGAATCCACACACTTAGCCGTTACAATCTACTGTCCGCCTCTTATAGTGGACAAAATTAATAAGTGGAATAATTTTAGACACTATACCAGGGATGATAGGAAAGAAAAAGACTATTCATCTTTACTTCCAAGTAAAAGCTGGAAGGAATCAATCGCTGGGTGTCTCTGGTATGTGACTGTATTAACGTTTACAGCAGCTTTCTCAAGAGCAAACTCTAGTGCCACGGTCACCCAGTGTATACAACTAGTGTCCTATGCGCAGGGAAGAGAAGCACTGGTTATAATCACCTTAGGAAGAAATGAAGAAACAGACACTCAAATAATTTTCTGTCCTTGAAAGGTCCGATAAGGAACCCTGGATTTAAATCTCTATTGGTAAAAACTTGGAGGAAAAATAAAAAAAGCTCATTCTTTTTGTCCATTATCCCTTTTATGCAAGGAAATAACACTTTAAGTAATTATCTCTGAAAATGCAAATGCTTAGAGGTATAACTGTCGCTTGGTGGCAGAACAAAGTGTACGACTTTTTTTTTTTTTAAAGAAAAGTTAATGCATTACACTAGATTCAAAATTCTAAAAGGGCACAGTATTATTTCCCTCAGATACAATGTCTCAGACTCCAAATTACCATTTACTTTATTTCAAAGAGAAAACACAACTTAGACTTAATAAAACCAAAAGAACAAATATAGCTGATGCCTTTTTATACTAGACACATAAACTTAATGAATTTAATATTGTATGCTCTCTCGGGTGTCTGAAATTGTCATCCCACTAGGGTCAAATCTATTGGTTTAGAAAAGTATTAATCATCCATCTAGTTTACAAAAAGTAAACAATATTCAATGCTATTTCGTCGGGCATTCCTGTATTCTCCAAGTGTATGTACAGTATTTATGTGACGTTTACCAATCTCATGAAACATTCAGATACTATTGGTCCACTAGTCAATAACATATTTCAGGGGAAGGGAGAGCATAAGAAAGCCCCTTTTCAATCTTGACTTAGTTGGTGATTTTGTCGTTTTTAGTTTTCTGGTGTATGTGTGAGGGGAAGAGGGTGCAGGGATTTTCTATTAAGTAAATCTTAGGATCAGATGTAAAATACACACAGCTGTAAGCATTCTTCTGGGAACCTGCACTGAGGTACCCTCAACGGCTTAATGCAATTACCTAAACCAGTCATGTAGGATTAATGTCATTTGCCCATTTCTGTAGCTAAAAAGTGTAATCTTTAAAGAGTGAGTGAAAAGGAAAAGCATGATTCCCCATGACTCCCCTATCTTAGGACTGAATAATAGTGACTTCAAATGTGTATTCTCAAAATTCCACTAACTCCTAGTTAACCATTAGCCTTAGTTTTATAATAAAACTTTCTTCAGTTTTATAATAAAAATGATAATGCCACAACAATGGGTAGCTACAAATATAAAAGCTTTCCTATTTATCTCCATACCACAGTCAAGTGATCTTTCTAAAATACAAAACTGATTGTCCACTTCTAGGCTTAAAAATGTATTAACTGGCTCTTCACTGCAGACAGGATAAACTCTACAGGTACAAGACCCTTATTTCTAGTCTCAGCTTTCACCATCTCCTACATCACAACACTTAACCTTGAAGTTTACAGAATCCCCTGAACAGGTCAAACTCCCTTATTAATGAGCTATTTCCTCTGCCTAAAACACACATCCCTATTCCTCTTGCTGGCTAATTTCTAGGACACTTCAGTGCACAGCTTAGAAGGCTATAAAATAGAAATTTCCTGGGCCCTCCAGTCTAAGCCAGATACTACTCCAAAGTGTTCTCATACACAGTCCTTTGCAGTTTCTCCATCAGAGACTATTTAAACAAGCAATTATAATTAATTGGTTTGTCAACATCCCTCCCTGGAACAAAAGATCAATATAATGGCAAGAACTGAGAAATAGATCTATCTTATTCTCTACTATATATATAATGCATCTCCTATATTTAGCACAGTGTTTGGTGTCAGGTAGAAAAATGCAAATATACTGAAAAACTGAGTAAATAAAAGTTGTGGTATTAACATTCAATGGGGCTTTAATGAAAATGAAAAACTTGATTACTTCCTCCAGGAAAACTGGTGATGTGCTTGTTCAGTTCAATTCAGTAAGTACTTACAGCCCAGTTAATATGAGAATCAAAAAGAGTATAAATTAGGGTATGTTCCTCAAAGAACAAACAGTTTTTACAAATAAGAAACCTATGCACATGAAAGAACTACCACAAACCATGTGTTAGAATTTAAAGTATGCTGCATAGAGGAAGAGAGAAGATAAAAGATTGGGAAAGTATCCAGATGCAGCATTTGAGCTGAGCTTCCGGTCCAGGAAGGCTGAAATATGCTGATCCAGCACTTTTGGAAGAGGCTCTGAAGACACCCCCATCCTGTCACAGGTCCTTAGGGTCAAAGGTATTTTCACAATAAGCCCGAGATGCTATTTAATCTTCTGACTGTTATTCACGCTCAATTATACAAGGCAGCTTTCCAAAGGCTACACATGGAGGAATACCACAAGAGATTGAATGCAGAAATAACCATGAGAATTAGGCTATTCCTGATTAGTCAGATATTAAAGAGATTTGTAAAAATGTAACATGATGGCATTTATTTTGTATTATTTGGAAAGATACTCCTAGAGAAGTTATTTCTGTTAACATGGCATGAATTTATTACTATCTCAGTGAATTAATCAATATTTTAACTTTAATTTCTAATATCACAAATAGTCATAGATATAACCTACCTAACAAAAGCCTTTTAAACCCTTAACAAGTATTTACAAGTCTAAAGGGCTCGGAGGCCAAAAGTTGAGATTCGCTGAGCTAGCTGTTTTTAGAAATGGATAAGTCATTAGCCTACACATCCCTGCAGAAAAGCTGAATTAGATGTATTTGAAAATAAGTCAGACCTTGCATAACTTTAACACATATTTAGGATGTAAGCACAGGTTTTCCTCTCAGTAATTTTCACTCAGTGTAAAAATATAAAATTATTTTTATCTTTCTTATCCTCTCACCCAAACAATATATACCATTTCATATTTTTTTGAGTTTCCAGAAACATATCAACACTCCCTACAGCCTACACAATTATCATTTAAATGCATAAGCCTATCCAGTATTCTTATAAACCTCAAAAGCAACTTTCACCTGATTTTAAAGTATTTTATAAAAATATACCAGAGCCTCAAGCAAGAAAGAATATTGCAGATTACTATAAACACTTCCAGAATGCCAAGGGATCTTATATGTAAGTCAAACTTGCCTGAGAGATCCTGTAGTTTCAAACGCAAGGAAGATGACATTTTCTCTCCCTAACTTTGAAGACACTACACTCTCTCAAACTAGCTCAAGCTGTTTTCCACTATTCCAGGTGCTGTGTATACCTCTAATAAACACAACTAAGACTCAGATTGGTGCTTCCCACCACCTGAAATGGTTTCTTCTCATTTCTACCTACCTACCCACAGTTCATCCTAATTGAAAGGTCAGCTTAAAAGTTCATCCACAACTGTTTTGGAGTTCCTTTCATCTCAGTATTATATCAGTCTTTGAATACTTGCAGGACTTTTTAAAAATTCACTCAAAATACAAATTCATTCATTCCCATTATTCTTTTTTTTAAACTTTACCTTTCAGATTTAAACTTCGTTAGGACAGGAACTCCAATCTTACCAAGCCCTATTTCCTGAAGCAACATGGGATAGAGGTAGAAAGTACTGAGAAAAATGAGTACAAACAGTAATCTCCCCAAGGTAACATAGTAAATGACCAAAAGAGTCAAGTTTAAACGGAAACCACTCCACCACACCCCAAGTAAAAGCCTAAGTTCTTTTAACTGTATACTTCTACATCTTCTGTGTGTGTGTGTTCATAAAAGTATTTACTAAGAAAGAACATATCAGAAATGTCTTAGTTCAAAGAACACTGTGAATAATCAATGTGGTAGAACCCCACTTTGTACTAAGGTTCCTATTCGCTTAATTTCTTAGCCTGAAAGTTGCTGATTATCTACTCTGAGTTCCTCTCTGCAAACAGCTCTTGGTCAAGCCACTTCATTCAGGTTATACTGTCCCAGGAGTGGCAGTGTGCATCCAGCATTTACTCATTAAGGATATAAAGACCCAGTCCTTTTGCTTAGAGTTGAGACAACTCTGGGAACAATTCAGATCCAGAACTCCTGATAGGATCAGTTGCAGCAAAAGCAGTGCTGGTAAGCTTCCTCCTTGTACTCATCTTGATTCCAACTCCCAGGAAAACCTACAGACAAATCTCTCGCAACTGCTGTTTATCAGAGCCTGTCTTAGCCTAAGATGATGAAACTACACTGACCATCACAGTCCTACTCTACATCTTCTGTGATCACAAATGTTCAAGAAGTCCACAAAACGGAATGGAATTAGGCTGGCTCTGTGCTTAACCTCAATAAACCTCTAAAGTAAAAGATCAAGAGAAAAGAAGTTACACAGTTATATTTTTGCCATCCTTGGGGTCACATCCCTATATATCTTTTTATTATAGCCAATGAAACAAAGGCAATGTGCAGTTTTCAGGAGCAGCATTAACAGCAACATCAGCTCCTGAAGCAGTGACTGACTACCTCCACCGCGCCACACTCCCTGGCCCTTCATTCCAGCGAGATCAGAGTTGTGACTGGCAAGCTCAGGACAGCATTTGCGTGGAGTGGATGAGCTATTCAGGGTCTCCGGGCCATTAGCCTCTATGACCAGCACCTGTGCTGCTCCCCATTCCCGTGGCTGTGCATGCCTGGCCCAGTGGGAGTGTGTGTGTGGGCGCAGCCCGGGAGAGAAGGCCTGGGGAGAATGTGGGGAGAGCATGAGGAGAACCTAAAGGGAATGAGGGAGAGCCCCGAAAGGGTATGGAGACTCCTGGGGGGGGCGGGGGGGCGTGCCTGCCCGCCCCCAGCTCCCCTCCCCCTGCTGCCTAGCCTGCCTGCAGGCCATACAAGGGGCTCAGCCGCCACGCCTGGTGTGTCCATGCACCCTGTTCCCTGAGAGCATG
This sequence comes from Uropsilus gracilis, assembly GCA_004024945.1. Classification (NCBI taxonomy): domain Eukaryota; kingdom Metazoa; phylum Chordata; class Mammalia; order Eulipotyphla; family Talpidae; genus Uropsilus; species Uropsilus gracilis. The sequence goes on from PVHY01021796.1 coordinate 6,007, forward strand.
AAAGCCCGTAAAACCCACCCAGGGCTCCGCCTTCTTCAAGGGCTTAAGCGACAGAGAACCCGCCGTGTGCGGGTGCCTGCAAGACAGTGAAACGGCGACAAATGTCGACTGAATACAGGAGTGAGAGAGCCGATCTGTCTTCTATCACCCAGGGCCTGAGTTTACCTCGTCTAGGTTCGCCTCCGATTTTTCACTACTTTTGTCTCAGAACAATAACAAAAACTATGCTTTTAGAAAACACAGAAGAAATACACAGAACATACAGAGGAAAGTTTTTCAGCTCCTGATGCCACCTACTAGGAAGTTCAATTCTGCTCCAAAGGGATCTGAAAGTCATGTCTGTTAAGCCAGATCCCGAGATTCGTACTTGATTCCTCCCACTTGCTCCCCCCATGACACTCAATCCACTCATGTCCCACCAATGCCCCTATGAACCTTTCACTGCCCTGTCACAGTAACCTCCTTCAACCTTCCCAGCAATCTCCCCAACTCCACCCTTAACCCTCAAAAGTCCGGTCTCCGTAGAGCAGAGTAATCTTTATTTTAAAAAGATGAAATGGCTGTTACCCTGCTCCTTAAAACAGCTGAATTGCTTCCGTTACATCCCCACAAAAAACAAAAATTTTGCCATGGACTTCCTTCTGCGACAGTGTAATCACATTCTCTGTGATACGTGGCCTGCTTTGAACCAACCTGGCTTGGCCAGGCATTTACCCATGAGGAGGTGAATAAGTCTGGCTGTTTAATGGGAAACTATTTTAATTATGTTCTTTCTCTTTTCTCTATTGTACACTAATCGTATTAAAGTTCTACTGAAGCTCTTACACATTAAGAACATCCTTTATCGCCTGGAAAGTCATCCCTTCACATCATCTCATTCTTCTCTCCAAGCAAAGCACATCCACTCCACTCATCCTGATCCTTCTTGGTCACAGTGATGACGAGATTATTATGCATCCCTGCAATCTGTCCCTTTCCTTTGTAGGCCAGAAGTTACTATATTTGCTTATTTTTGTCTGTCTCGTCTAGTCTACGCCAAACCACAAAACAGCGAGCTAAAACTGCTCTTGTTTTACCACAGCAGGTGGTAGGCACTTAAAATTTTTGAATGAAAAAACTGCTTCTTTATTTACCCTTAGTTCACATGAACACGGCTTCTATGTTGTCAATGCATAGCTAACAGAGTACATAATTAACAAAGTAGATGATACATAATATATGAGTATGACATAACAAAGAAGCTGGCTGAGTCAAGTCATGTGGTCACGGTTCAGCCAGTCATACCTGTATAAGCAAAGGCAAGACCAACGCTGAACACGCAAGCTCCAGTGAGCATCCACGGTCATAGGCTGTGTGTACCAGTACCCATGAGCCTGTGGTGAAGGGAATACATCCTAAGTCGACAGGAAATCTAGGAGCTTCAGACTTGGTACCCTCCTAAGCCTAACCCTATGCGCTTCCTTTTAGCTAATCCTGATTCGTATACTTTCTTTTTCTGTAGTAAAATTGTAAAGTCAACGTGTCCCTGAGTGTCCTGAGTCATTTCAGCAAATGACAGAACCTGAGATGGTTCAATACTACTGAACTTGCAGACGGCTGGTCAGAAATGAAGGTGGTCTGAGGAATCCCTAGACCGAGGCTGGTGTCTAAGCAAGAACTCAGTCTTTTTTACTACCACTGAGGCAACGGGGGTTTACCTGATCTCAGGGAAAGTATGGGCTCTCCCCCTCAGACGTGGTTACACGCCACACCCAACACCACCACCAAGTCACCCCCAGTCCACCACCAAAGTCCACTGTGCTCCCTTCTCTGCCCTGTTCTCCTCCCTGGCCCTGGCCTTCCGGAGTCAAGCCCTTAATCTGCATGGCTGGCCTAACTGCAGAGAGCGCTGGAACCGCACCACAGCTAGTTACGAGCAAATAACAGCACTTCATGAAAACTGCGCCAGGCACCATGAAAGCACTTTATATCCCTTCTTTCTAAATCTTTAGAAAAGATGATCTCTGCGCTCAGAACAAGCCCACAGGGTAGAAATATCCTCCTAATTGTATAAGGATGCAGAGGAGTTAAAGTCACGTGGACATTAAGTCAGTTAGGTGGAGTCCAAAGTCAAACTCAGTTTTAGCTGATTCAAAAGCCCCTGATCTATACAGGCACCATCCTTTCCATTTCTCATAGTGATAAACAACCACAAGATAAAACTGCAGGCGAACACCCCGGGGTGAGGGGCACCGCAACATTCCTGAGCGCTTTCCTGGAGGTGCTAGAAAGGGAGCGCAGCTAACTCAGCTACCCTGACCTAAAACTGGTCCACCCCTGTTTGAGGAAGGTGGAACAGCGGGAGGGAGGCACACAAAGCCGAGGAAGGAAGGGGACCACCCCCCATCCCCCACCCACTCACCCCCCCACCCTCACTCCCCTCAGCCCCTCCACCCCCACCTAGCCAGCCAGATGAGCCAAATCGGCACTGGCAATCACTGGGGTGACAGATGTTGCGGTCAGATCACCCTCACACCCAGCATTGTAACATTCCCTCTCTCAGCTACTCAGATAATAGACCAAAAGGCTACAGTAAAATCTAAGGTCTTCCTTACGAACTTTTTGATGAAATGTAAAAGATCACACTCTAGTTACACACTTCTTTAACAGATGCTTGACTTACTTGTTTGTGTCTTAGAAATATGTTTCTGGAGAAAATCAACGATCTGAACCAAAACCTTCTTATTACAATGTGTTGATAATTTTTCATCACATTCATAACACCTGGAAAGAAAATTTGAGGAAGTCTTACAAGAGCGTCTTCACTAATTCCACACACTGGGCGGTAAAGCTGGCATGGTTCCCCTTTGTCTCCACATCAGGGGGCAACTCACAGGCTGAGGAACCAGGTAAATCTAGAGAAATGATGACTTCATACCATCTAATAATTCAAATTCAAGTTTCGGTCGTTCATCCTAATTGTAATGGGATGAGATGAGGCAGTTTTAAGTGGAAAAATTATTAGGACCCAATTGACACAGAAACATAGGTAAATTTGTGGAGGAAATGAGTTAACAGGAAAACGGTTCCAAAACATCTTTTCCAAGAGACCATGGTGAAATTTAAACAATTTTATTATACTTACCAAGCTTACAGCATAACATTCAGTATTTATTGCCAAAATCAACAAAAACATAACTCCTCAACTGCAAAGTACTGAAATGTCAAAAACGTTTAGTGGTACCACAGTTTAAGTTTTATATGTTATAAGACATATTGCTGTAACTGGAAGAGCAGAAAAAAGAATAGCAGAGAGAGGACAGCATAAGATAACAATTCCACTTGTTCCCAATGAGAAATAACAAAAAAGGCTGACATGAGCGTTTACTAAGTGCTAAGGACTACTTGAGCATTTTCAGTTTTAATTCCTTACAACAATCATAAAAATGTTGTCATTTTAAAACTAAATGGTTTTATGAAAGTATGTTTTCTTTTTTCAGATAAGAAACAGATCTGGGGTTACCAAATCAGTATGGGATAAGTGTACAGGGAAAATGTGAAACCTTCTTTCAACAAACTTTTGAGCACTTTTTTTTTTTTTTTTGGAGACTAGGTCTCGCTATTTTTGCCTGTGGAACTGCAGGCTCACGTTGCCCGGGGTACCACAGACTCAAGCGATCATCCCCAGCCTCAGCTTCCCAGGTAGCTGGGATTACAGGCGCACGCCACCACGCCCAGCTATTTTTTGGGACTAGGTCTCGCTAATGTTGTCCCAAGCAGGACTCGAACCGCAATCCCTGGCCCAAGTCACTTCATAGGCTGAAGCTTACAGGCACAAGCCACCCGTGCCCGGGTACTTTTGAGCACTTTAAAAGCACTCCATTTATGTTACTTTAGGTATTAAATCTTAAAGTGTTAAGTGATGCCTCTTAGGGCATCAGAGTGACCCAGGAAAATTAAAAAATACAAAAACCCTAGTTTAATAGGGGAACTGGCACCTATGGTTTTTCAAATACCACCTGTGAAATTCTGATGCGAAGTTGGAGGTATGAAACCACTGCGCTGAAGATGATTACTTGGTCAAGCAGAGTACAATCTGCCCTGCACCAATATTCTGACAGCCATGACTGAATTTCCAAACCTACAATACCGCTTTCTTCTACAACATTTCTTTGTCGTATAGTTCAGGTTCTTCTCGGGTTCAGATTAGACTTCTCTTTAATCCAACCTAATAAGGATTCTACTGAAATTGTTAAAATTCTTAAGGTTTAAATATTAGAAGAGAAAAAGAAAACAGTCACCCTTTAATTTCCTGTATAAATGCATATAACAAACTTGAATGTCTTCTTTTGAAAAGAAAAAAATTCTATAGGTCCTCCCCAAATGTGGCATAAATCATTTTCATTCTAATAAGCATAACATTATATAATAAATCTAACATAAGACCCAGTGATTCATTAGCCTTATAACTCGATACACTCATGAAAGGAAAGTATACAATTAAATATAAAATTATAAAATCAGTTAAACTAAGACTAATTCTATTATGATAGGTAAGGCTTTTTGCAGAAATTAAACTTTCATTCATACCATTATTATGTTTCTAAAAGCTACAACAGATGTTCTGATACAGATTTACTTGAGACAATCTTATTCTACCAGATTCCACTCAGTTCTCTACAACCTTTTTCTCTTTCAGTGGCCCTCAAAAACTTGGTTCCCAGATAAATAGCACTGGCAACATTCTGAGAATTTGTTAGAAATGCAAACTCTTAAACCCTTCCCTCGAACCACTAAATCAGATCTCGAAGCCTGGGACCCAAACATCTACTTCAAAAAGTGCTCCCTGCCACCATGACTGTGATGAGCCCCAGAGTTTGAAACCACTGCTCTGTCCAGACTACGGAGATGTGTTTAGAGCACTGCTACACTACAGCGTACCCCCCTCCCGTGGCTCCAAAACATCACTTTTATGTTAAGTCCCTCTAAACTCACTTCATGTGCCCCAATACTTGGGGTCAGAAACAAAAATACTAATGGAGTGAGCACCATTCGCTTGTGTGTACAGAATTAAGTTATAAGATGACTCTCTTTAAAGTCAGAATATTCTGATATTAATTTTAGAATCTTGAAATAAAAACAGAAAGTTGTTTGTTTGTTTGTTTGTTTGTTTTTTGAGACTAGGTCTTACTATTTTTGCCCGTGGAACCGCAGGCTCTCGTTGCCCGGGGTACCAAAGACTCAAGCCATCCCTAGCCTCAGCTTCCCAGGTAGCTGGGATGACAGGCGTGCGCCACCATGCCCAGCTATTTTTTGGAACTAGGTCTCACTACAGGCTCCAGGCGGGACTCGAACCTCGATCCCTAGCCCCGGCCACTTCATAGGCTGAAGCTTACAGGCACGAGCCACCATGCCCGGTCAAAAAAAACAGAAAGTTTTAGAGTTAAAAATATCTGTGTTTTACAGAGAACTTGAAAACCCCTTAAAAAGCATTCAAGTGACCCCAGGAGTCTTTAGATTTCGGTTAAAAGATATTTTTGTAAAATATAGGGAAAGCTTTCCTATAGAGTGTCCACTTACACGGATGTAGTATGTTGGTAAGAGAACATGAAATCAAAGATTTGGTTTAGTGCCTAGATTTCTACTTGGTAGCCACACAAAAAAGTAAATGGTAATAGAAGCCTTGTGAACAAAATAAGAGAACTGGACGGTCTTGGTTTCAGCAAAGGCTAAGGGCTAGAATCACCTGAGAAGTTACTCTACACATGCCCAGACTCACCCTTTCCCTGCAGAGAATCTCCAACCAGTTGAGGGAATAAAGTACCTCTCTCTTGCAGAACTCTGGAACCCTGTATTAGCCAAGTTAACAACACACAATCAACTAGTGAACCTCTGTTCTTTGTTGCACCAAGCTGGGGATGCTGGTGGCAAGTAGAGGGATGCCTCAAGTTTTTCCTGTTTAAATCATATACTCAGCAGCAACGGTAACTTTTTAAAATTATTCCACAGGCGCTTTTCAGACGAATAGAGCATGAGCTGTCAACATCTTTAACTGTATTACCTTGTAAAGCTCAAAGGAAAAGACATTCTTATACTAAGTCTAATAAAATTGAGCTTACCATATAATCCAGGTGCTCAGACTAATGACAATACAGTGAGGCTCTGTTTTCCAACTCTTGAAGTGTTTCAACGAATGCTGGTTCTCTGAGTTTTTACCGCATCCCTAAACAAGAGCAGACAGACTCCTGTTTGTGTGACACACACATACATACCAGTTGCTCGAAATTAAAGCTTAAGACAATTTCAAATCGACAGCGAACGAGTTTTGCTTTTAACGTCAAGCGAGAGGGTTACGTCTCGGAAAACTACTTTCTTCTTAAATTTAGATCTTGCAAAGAGATGAACTTGTGTTTTGTTAGACAGCATTCATCATGAGCCAAGGATTAAAAGCTCCACACTCTTTGTCCTGCGTGGGGGGTTGGGGGGTAGGAAGGGAGGATGACACTGAGCCAGCTGTGCCCCAGATGACTTCCCCAGGCACATCTGCTGCTCTGCATGCCGAGGCCCAGCTTGGCTTAAAAGGAATGAGATTGAGACCAGTCGTAGTAATTTCAAGAAAGGAGATTCAACCTCATTCAATGCAACACAACCTCATTCAATGCAGGATCTTCTGGATGTTTTTGGTAAAGCTATACATATTTTTTAAATAATTTATATATATATATATTTCACATCATTTTGGTCCCTGGGGGTCACCCACCAGCTCCCCTCCCCGACTGTTCCAGCTGGTCCCCACTCCCCCGTTGTGTACTTTCATTTGGTTGACCATATACTAGTGAAACCATTTGGTTTCTGTCCCTTTCTAGCTGGCTTGTTTCTGCTAGTATCATATATATATATATATATATATATTTTTTTTTTTTTTTTAATGCAGGGCAGGGATGTAATTTTTGCCCTCTTTCTGGCCTTTTCAGAATTCTGTGTAATTTATAACACATTAAATACCTCTGAAATTCTGAAACTACGAATTTAAAGCTGACCCCACAGGAAAATGGAAGGCACTGATATCAGGTTTGAACGTTCTTTCCACTGAATTAACTAACCCTAAAAGTGGTTATAGCTTTAGACTTTCTATGTAAGATAATAAAAATTCCTCTTAATTTTTAAGAAAAGCATACACTTTTATTTCTATTCAAAAATTCCTTTATCAAAACAAGCTAAGCATCAAACTGAAGCACACAACTTTGGGCAGGAGGGGAAAGGGGGAATGGGGGGGGGAGGAAATCCTTGTGATTACAATGATGTGAAACTTATATATAATTTTTTTTTTTTTTTTGAGACTAGGTCTCGCTATTTTTGCCCGTGGAACCACAGGCTCACATTGCCTGGTGTACCACAGACTCAAGCAATCCCCAGCCTCAGCTTCCCAGGTAGCTGGGATTACAGGCGCACGCCACCACACCCAGCTATTTTTGGGGACTAGGTCTCGCTATGTGCCCCCAGCGGGACTTGAACCGTGATCCTTGGCCCTAGTCGTGGCTTCCTAGGCTGCCACCTACAGGCATGGGCCACCGTGCCAGGCCAAATTTATATGTAAATTTTTTTTATAATCCTTTATTATAGATGTCAAGAGCTTCTAAGTTGTTAAGATCAATTATTTTGGGGGGAAAAGGCAAAATAATACTTTCTCAAGGAAAGAAATGAATCAAAGATGGGGGGGAAAAACTGGGGTTCATTTCCTAAGTAAATACAAATAGGTAATGGTAGGTCCAGACATGAGAATCCAGCAAGAGAGCTGGATTCAACCACACGATTGCTTTCCGAACATTATCTATATTTCACTTTACCTTGACAGACATTCAAAGTTCAACCTTGCAAAGACTAGATCTAAACACAGAATAAAGTTATCTTAAAATCCTCTGGGTGACCAGTAGCCCAACTCACAATAGGCATCTGAGAACATCTGAAGACAAACCCACATGTAAAAGCAGCTCTTCTCACCTGCAAACCACACTTGAGGCAGAGCCAGACATCAGAAGCAAGCACTGGCTGCCCGTCACAGAGTCTTCGTTCTTTCAAGCATTCTGTGCAAACTGACCACAGACTCTCAGTCACTGCCTTCTTTACATGGTTCACGCTGACAGCATGGCTCACATGTTGGCACGTGAAACCCACTGAAGAAGACAAAACGAAAGCTGAAGATTTTCTTGGCTTAACCAAAAGTGTTAGCATCAGTACACAAAAGTCAACAGCATTAAAATGTTGTAACTAAAAAGCACAGAGAATAAAGGCAAAAATTACTCAAACTACATCGTGATTCCATTTTTAAAACATTCATAAAATAACATCAGAGATCAGATCAGTGGTCACCAGGGACAACAGGTGGATGTGACAATAAAGGGCGGTGTGACTATAAAGAGATAGCTCTTGGGATGCCAAGGTTATGTCAAGTATCCTGACTACAGTGATATAAAGCTACAATGTAATAAAATGCAGAGCCACACACACAGCACATGTATGTTTGGAGAAATCTGAATTGTTTGACAATGTACCAATGTCAGTTGCCTGCCTTTGACAGCATCCTTTACTTACAAATTTAAGACATTAACCAGAAGAGACAGGCGGAGGGTGAAAGGGACCAGCTTGTCATTGCATCTTCCTGGGAATTTATAGTCCATTCACAAATAAAAATTTTAAAAGCAAACTTTCCTAAAATATTAGCCAAGTAAAAAATTCTTAAAAATGGAAATAAAATACTAAAACCATCTTCTTAAATGGAGAGCTGAGCTGGCAAGAAAGCCAAAAAAAATTCTCTCAGGAATCAAAATGAAAAGCAAGAGACTAAAGGGTATAAAAGTTAGCAGGCAGCTCTAAGAGTCATCTTTCCCCCTTGGTAAACTGGGAGGCTTGGATTCAACAAGTCATGAACGAGGGAATAAAAGGCAAAGTCAATTCTAAATTAAACAAAACAAAACCATAATAAAAAGACCATCAGGGATTTTTGGAAACTAGACCAGCTGTAAATGAAGGAAACGGTGAAAACAAAAAAGCAAAGGATTTCTTAATGAAAACCACATTATTTTTCTGCACACGATTTAGTGTGACAGATCGCAATTTACCAGCAATGTCATCTGAGGAGTCTTCATCATGAGGTATGGTAGGTCTTTTACTTCTTTTGGCTTTTTCAGCGAAAGCTTTGGTTGGCTCCTTTACCCGCATCTGTTTTTACTGGAAAGTTTGGGGGGAAATGAGTAAAATTTTAATATTCAAAACCAAAGTATTACGTTAATGCATATTAAAACTAAAATGACTCCAGTTTTAATTGGTCTAGTAAATCAGTAGAGGAAGAAGAAATTTTTACTGAATAAACATGACACATTATATTCCACTTTCACAACAACTCCCTAGACATGCTATCCAGGTGAATTAAACAAGTTTTGGTCAAGTAAATCAGCACGCTTTGGAGTCACACTTTCCCCTTTCTCTTATTCCACTAAACTTGAAGACAGTAGGAGTTAGAAAGTCAGAAAGGACTGTGGGATGGAAGCCACGTGCCAAAGATAAAATAGCTACCCCTCCTGCACCGTATGACCTGGCACTGGATGACTGAGAAATAAACTTTTTTAAAAGAATATATTGTTAGAGTTTTTCCCCATTTTTTATTATGAAAACTTCTAACCGCCACGACTTAAAAGTATAATGAACACTCATTCGCTATATAGATTCCAACACATTGCCATGTGTTTTATATAAATATCAATGTGTGATGTGTGTATGGAAACACAGACGACCCTTTTTTAAAATGATTTGAAACTAAGTTGCACAAACCATAAAACTTCACCCCTAAAAATTCAGCATGAATCTCTTAATAAGGGCATTCTCCTGTATAAGCACATAATTATCACACTCAGGAAAATGAAGTTTCCTAATATCACCTCATATTGCATATTTATTTCTTTAGTTGATGCAAGTGTCTTCCATATTTTTTTTAAAAGGATTAGAGAAAATCCTTATTTCTGCTATGAAGATTAATCCTCTTTAGGGTCTTCTAATCGACGATTATTTTTCCCATCTTCACCAACTTTTTAAAGAAATCGGGTCACTGCTTATCTTGGAGAGTTCAGGAAACTGTGGATTTTGGTTCCAAATGTCTGGCACAGGAGCTGATCTATTTGAACAAGTTCCCTGAGAAGGTCCCTCTGAGGTCCACAAATGACATTGTCAAGAGCAAAGCTGTGTAATGCCCAGTAAAGAAAATCTGTTTTTTCACGATGCTATTTACCTCTATCTTTTATATTTCTTAAATATATTATATTTCTTAAAAACTCAAAATGAATTCTAAAGCTTTGAAGCGCATTAAAAGATTTCAAGCATCTTTTCAAACTCCATTTTGGAGTCTCTATTGGTGCGGCTAGCTTACTTAATATCATTTTGCTCTCTGGCTAAGCTACACTGTCATTTTCAAGGGTATCTTGTTTATGTCCTTTCATTGATGAAGGTGGAAAAACCTTTCATTAACAAACTCTGAACACTGATTTAGTCGCTCCATTCTCCATGTAAGGAGCGTCTGGGTTTACTGTCTTAACAGTCATTTCTCCAAGGTAAGAGTTATCACTGTTCAACAGAGCCTCAACAATTAAGACCTTTAGCATTAGAGAAATACATAAGATCCCTTGACTATTTTACCTCTAACTGCCTTACGCTGTCTCT
>PVHY01021797.1:0-23363 GCA_004024945.1 Uropsilus gracilis
GTGTGTGTTCCATATATAGATATCAATCACTGATGAGATAGATAGATGATAGATATTCCATATCCTTATAGATATATACACACTGATGAGATAGCTAGCTAGCTAGCTAGCTAGATAGGTAAATAGGCAAATAGATATGCCATATGCATAAAGATGTACATGCACTGATGAGATAGTCTATGTCCATATAGATATATACACACTAATGAGATAGATATTCCATATCCATATAGATATAAATGCACACATTTTTATGTAAACAGCAAAACAATTAATAAAAAATAAAAATAAAAACCCTTTGAAATACAAAAAAAGAAAACTTTGGACATCCCATTAATAACTGATATTTCCTGCCTTTTTACTATATATACTAACAAATGTAAGTCTCTTGTGTTTTTAATTAAGCAGTAATTTTTTCCATCGCACGTGTTGAGTTTTAGATTTTTTTTCATATGCTGAGTCCCTTATGAGTTTTTCTTATTTTTTTTTTCATTTTTCTCCTCCCTCTGCACAAAGATAGTTTAGTGCATTCATTTTATTTTTAAAAGCTTGAAACCTTGAATTTCTGAAAGAAATCCATATTATTTTTGATGTCAAATCTTTTTTTAATCATTGTTTGTTTTTGTTTATAATAGGAGAAGGAACCCAGTCAAATAAAGTAGAGGATATGGGTACTTTGTTGGTGAATATGGTATGATAACATATCTGAAGTTTCTGAACCTATACCTCAATCATATACAATGTTGCAAACCAACATAACCTCTATAAGAAACAATAATAAATAAAATAAATAGTCAATAAACTTAAATAGCAAAGAAAGATACTTAATCCTGAATCTCAACTTTGGAGACAGTTTTAATATTAATATTTCAGTCTAATAGTTATAGAACTCTCCCGATTTTAGAGTCTGTGTTGTGTTAGTTTGGATAGGTTCCATTGATTTAAAATAATTTTATACTCTGATTAATATTTTAATTACATATAATCTATAATAAAAAATGCCTCCATTTTATTGCTGACTATTCTGTATTTGAGTCTCCAACTTTGCTCTTTTCCATCCTCTCTCCCTTATTCCTTCCAGATTTTGGCAGTGATTATTCAATTGTATTTATGTTGCCAAAAATATATATAAGCATTCATTACAGAAAAGTAACAAGAACTGTTAGGTTGAGGGGGATACATTATCTTTTAGTTAATGCATTGTTTCTCAAACATCAGCTTGCGGCATTCAAAGCCAATGTGTATTGCTTTCTTCATATACTTGTGATCTCTATCTGAGGTCCTCTTCTGGCAACCTCTGTAATGCTACATAGAGCATTTTCTGCTTTTTAGAAATTTTCTGCTTAGATTGGATTACTATGCATAATCCTAGATAATTCCCCTATCCTCATCTATATAATCTGAATTTTAGTTGCTAATAGCATAACCTGTTCACAAATTCCAGGAATTATATTTTGGACATCTTCGGCAGACATTATTAGGAATATCACATTTTTTTTCTGAATTCTCTCTCTCTTTCTCTTTACACACACACACACACACACACACACACACACACACACTTTTTTTTTTCCTTATGTTTTGTTTGCCATCAAAATCACTAATTCTTTCTTTGGCTTTATTGACTGTATTGGTAAGGAAGTTGAAAGTAGTTACTACATATATTATTGAATTGTTCATTTTGGAGCATTATTAGTTTTAAAATTCCTCATGTTTTCTACATATGTACTATTTTTTAAAGTATTTATTGACTTAAATGTTAATCATGGTTATTTTAAATTCTTTGACTCTTCCCACATCTGATTTATCTGTAATTCTGGTTTTGATTTGGTTCATTAGTGATCCTTTTTTTTTTTTTTTCTGTCTTATACTTTTTGACTGGAAATCCAATATTATATATAAGACAGTAGTGACTGACATTTACAGTATTTATTACTGGAAATGAACCTTTTTTTCTGCTTGCCATTTGCAATTCAGGGTTAAGTTATTCTAATTGGGAGTTAAGCTAGGTTTATTTACTTTTTTTCTTTTTTTTAATTATTCTTAGTGACCCACATGCTTTAGAAGTCTCTACTTTCACTTCATATATAGTGGAGACTGATTTGTCAGAGTGTTTTACATAACATTACTGTTTTTAGCATCACCTTTGGACACTTTGATCCTGCACTTCAAGAAAGTTCTCAACACTACTAACACTTTTGACAATAATAATTTACTGTTATTTCTTCTTGGATGCCTGAAAGCCTGGCATTTGGTGGTGGTGAGTTCTTTTCTGTCATTCTATTCAGACTTTATTTTTTAGGCAGGTGTTTCCCTGATCTTGAAAGTAGGAATTTTCTATTGATCCTGCTCATTTTCAAGTGTTTAAGAGAACCTTTAGATATCAAGACCTAAGCTGTTTTCCTACCTCTCCCTCCAGAGTAAAATTTTTTTGTTCTTTTTTCCTGCTGCAATGTGCTTATTCCAGTACCCTGAAAGTGACAGGATTTACTGATCTTTTCTAAAATGTGTAAGACTTGTGTTCCATAGAAGATATAGGTATGAATAAGATGCACAGAACTTTGTGTCTTTTCTGTGGTAGTTACTACTTTCCCCTTACCTGTAGCAGTGAGGAGGTTTCCCAGTCTCCCATGCTACTCCCAGTTTAGTTTTGTATTTTCCTCCTGATCAGTTATGGTGAAGTTTGTGGAGAGGAGCCTGCGGATTATTGCAACCACCTCTTAATGTCTGCAGCTTTGACAGATTTCTTCTTTCATATAAGCTTATAGGTCATACTAAGCATTTTGATAAAAGCTTTAACAGACTTCCTGCCAGTTTATTTGGTATTCACTGTGTCTTCTTCCTGTGCTGTGCCCTAAGCAAATAAGTTCTTGCATTCCTTCCAAGTGTTTGAAGTAAATTTTGTCAGGTACTAGTCATAATATATAAGTGACAAAGAAATTAACCTTTCAGTACATGGCTTTGCTGGAACTAATATGCTTCTTTGCATCTAAGCTTACTTAAGCAAATCAGTACATTTACTGCATCTACACTTCTTAATTTTTATAAGAACACTTTGTTAATAAAAGCTATCATTACATTCACTAAAGTGAATCTTATCTTTATATTTTAGATAATTTGCTTAAAGGTATATAGTTATTTTCAATTTAGACTTAATTATTATTCATCTCTTTGTACTTGATTTTAGAAATAAGTAAAGAAATTTAATGGCTTTAATTCATCAAGTTAAATGACTAAATGTTTGTTATATTTATGATGTAATACTGAGAACCAAAAATCATACAAAAAGTAAAAGTTATGAAGCGGTTTGAACATAAGTTAATTGGTTGAAAAAAATGTAGGAAATCCATGCCTTCATTTGCTAGCAAATCTGAGTTTCCTGTCTACTTTCTCCTTTCTCTAAAAAGGTTGGCTGTATTTGGTTAGACAGAAGTAGTGATAGTAAGGTTTTTAGTACAGAATATTCCCTAATCCCTATTCAGTCACTTAAAGGATGTAGTAGTTGTTTAGCTTTATTATAGGTAATATAGTGTAAAGTATTCAAAGTTTATTTGTATTTGTCATTTTTGTTTTCCTCATATGTAGTGAAAAATGTTACTTAGCTGAACTTTAATTACTTCGAAGCATTGTTTAATGTCTATTGTACTGTTTTTCTTGTAGAAAAACATGTGGTCAGCTAACTTTATTGCATTAGTTTTCTAAAATACACTGGTCACATTTTAAAGAATACTTACAGTATGTTAGAGTAGCAGTTATGAGTTATGATTATTAACTATTAGTGAGTGCCAAGTATTTTTCTATGCACTTTATGTGTTTTAGATCATTTAGTCCTCACTGACTAGATACTGGTTACATAGATCATTTTCATTTTGCATGGATAAAAAAATCTAATGACCCCGTTTATCATAAGATGGAATCTGAAATTTATCCTATCATAAGATGGAATCTGAAATTCATCCAGACATCCTTAATACAAAACAGTACACTTAAGAGTTAAATATTACCAAGTTATTTATTGGCCTGAGCAGAATTATTTTTTCCTAGTGTGATTTTTTTTCTATTATATTACTTGAGGAGTTTTCAATACTGTCAAGCAGTGCTTAATAGTGAACAATATAAATGCTAACATAGGGTTGGTAAATAAAAACAAATGGGATTATGAAATGGAAAGTGGATACTTTGAATAAACAATTCAACTGTAATTCAGTTCCCCTTTATATGCCCAAATTTTGAGTACATTTTCATGGAAATCTTGAAAACAAAGGTTAATTTATTGTAAATAGTGCAGTGGTAGAAAGGTAGTAGGTATTCAGAAATTTTCTATGATGCATAGAATGATAGACAAAAAAGACATTTAAAAACTTCTCCATCAGGAAGTTTCGTATTATTCAGTTAATATACTTAAAGAAACTAAGTCAGTAATTTTAAAGGTCAAATTCATTCAATTTAAAAAAAGACTGACTATAGACTGCTGATTTTGTTTCTTTAAGTAGGACATATATACTTTTCAGGTACTATAAGGTAGGTAACATAATATACTAAAGTATATTATGCGTTAACAACAATGTAGTCTAAAATACTGGTTACAAGACAAAAATTCTCTTTCTGAAGCAATAGATAGAATCTAGAATCCTGGTAGATTACAGTATCCCAATTTCTTTTCACAATATCATCATTCAAATTATTCCATCAATTAAAACTGAACTTTTATGATTTTTAAAGGTTTTAATTTAGAAGTAATGTTTTATAATACTGAATTATATTCACTAATCTTTATGTCTTAATTTCAACAGCATCACTGCAAAACTTGAAAGAGCTTTAGAAAAAGTTGCTCCTCTTCTTCGTGAAATTTTTGTAGACTTTGCCCCATTCCTATCCCGTACACTTCTTGGCAGTCATGGACAAGAACTATTGATAGAAGGTATGAGTTTTTCTCTGTATTTTAATTATTTTAATTCCTATGATTTTTGTTTTGTTTTTTTTTTTGGTGTGGCTTAATTTATGCTTCTGGAGAATTATTTTTTGCCAAAAGAATGTAAAGCCATCGCTTTCAGAAATTCTAAAAGATACTCATATTCATTTTCCTTGTTCATTTTAAAAAAGTAAAATGTTCAATGGACACTGCTAATAATGGAATGATGAACTTTAAAAGACTGTTGGAATGGGGGCCTCAGACTCCATTAATATCAGTCTAACAGGATTACTGTGCATCTTTCATTCAGATCTAAATTCCCTTTTAAGACACTTTCTTTAAGGGACTTTCTTATTCATGTAACATTTTAAGTATAGGAGTATTTAAATGAAAATCTTTAATTGACATTAAAAATATAAAGAAATAATTAACTGGCAATTGATGAAACAACAGTGTTGTCTGTTAGGCAACAGCTACTAAATGGAGTTAGAAGACAAAGAAGCTAAAATAGTTGTTGTAAAGGTTTAATTTATGCACCCAGGATAGAGGAGTATTTTTGAAATATGCAGTCATCTGAAGTCTTGTGTTTTTGGTCTTTTTTTTAATACATACATACATACATATATATATATATATATATATATATATATATATTAATTCTCATGACTTCAGGAAATGATAATCAGTATCTGTGATCCTGGAAGTGAATAGTGGCTTCTTTTGGTGTCATTCCTGTATTTAGGAGCCTTATATAATTTTTTATGACTTTCATCTCCCTGTTTTTTTGTGTATAGTTTCCTTTGCCTATTTTATCAAGTCACAGTTGCTTTCCATTAGGGGGAACAATAATTGTTAATAACCTGACTGAATTTACATCCTAAGTTCACTACTTTCTTAGCTCTTTGTGAGTTACTGAGCCACTTTGTACCTAAGTTTCTTTTGTATAAACTAATCAGCGATAGTATCTCCCATCCAGAGAGTCTGTGAGGATCAAATTTTACGATGTGATAAAAGTTTGTAAAAAGTGAGGCATGTTGCCTTATTCTTTTTTTTTAAGTACTTAGTAAGTGCTCTGGAGCAAGTCCTATTTTAGTTAGAAGATATTATTAACATTTATACATCTCTGCCTTTGTGAGACAGTGTAGCAAGTAGAGATTATAAATAAGCATTACATATAATAAACAGTTAAATGATATAGCATCTAGAAGATGGTAAATGCTAAACAAAAAGATAAGTCAAAATGGGTTTGGTACTATATATATGGCAAGGTTAAGTTTTAAAGCAGTTGACTGATTTAAATAGGCTTTCTAGAGGTAAACTTTACGTTTGAGCAAAAACTTAAAGAAGGCAAGCCCCACAACTTGCTTGAAGAATATTCTCGACCTAGAGAACATTCAGCACTATGACCCAAAAAATGGGGCTAGAAGGGGAAACCTGACATGGCCAAGGCCAAAGAGCAGGGTAACCACAAGATAGTAGAAGGTCAAGTAGTGTTTGGTTTTAACTTCAGTGACATGGCAATCTGTTCCACAGTTTTGAGAAGAGTGGGAACATCAGTCTGGTACTACCTTTGTTGTTATTGCTTCTACTTACAAAGTGAAGTCAGTGATGCTCCAAATAATTGCACTGTAAAATGAGTTATGCTATCTCAAAACAGCTCAGAAATGAACTTAAAAGGTTTTTTAGGAAATTACAAATTCAACCCGAGACTATATAATTTCAAAACTTTGTCGTAGGTGTATATGATTGATTACAAAGAACTGTCTATTCACTGATTCTTTCAAAAACAGTAGAAAGAAGATGAAATAATTGCATCTTCACTGCTGGGACTTCAAAGACATGATATTTCTTCAAGGAGCTTTTAGTCAAATGAGAAAACAGACCCCCCAAAACCATAATTAAAATAATAATAATTATTATATATAATGTATATTATATAGTAATTATTATATATAATTATTACATATAGTGATTATATAGTATATATTGTATAACATATATAATGATTATTATTATTAATAAGAAAAATTTATCAAAGTACATGGCACACTAACAACTTTTTCAGGGCATCACCCCTTTAACCTATGGCGGAGTAGTTCTCCCTACCTATCTTTACTTCTACCTGCCCCTTAGAATCACTCCCTCATCTTTCCGATGACAAACATTTTTGAAATGATAGTTATGTTTCCTACTCTAATTTTTTTCCACAACAGTTCCCACCTATGCCTCTAAACAGTTCCAGAGAGATTAAAAGATATCTAGCAATAGGAATCTCTGTTCAGATTCTCCATTACTTTATTTCGCTTAACATGACACCTTCCAGGTTCATCCTGTTGTCACAAATAACAAACTTACTTTGTTTTTATAACTAAGCAATATTCTTGTGTGTACATATTTGTTTGTATGTCTCTCAAATCTATATTTTGAGTTTTGTTTTGTTTTAATGTCATATTTGGCAAAATAGAAGTTTGGTAACCTTAAAATATGGTCTTTCAAATTTCTGCTAATGCATATAATCCAAAAACTTATACTACTCCCTAGTATAAGATCAATCAGTATCCCTCGCAATTGCATCATACTCTCCCTTTGTAGATTCAACTAGTCTCCATTCTCTTGCAAAAGAAAACATTTTTACATGCAAGTTTTCCATTATCACTTGTCCTTATTTTTGTACAAATTTTCTGCATTGGCTCTTTTACTTTTTTTTTTTTTTTCCTTTTCAAATTCAGCCTCATTTTTTGGGACCTATTTCAGAGCACTTAAGGAAAATTAATGTCTTTTCTCTGTGTTACTATGGTATGCAGTAGTAATTTTTTTTTACTTGTAAATAGGAAATATCTTCTTTATATTGACGTTGCAGTACAGGTTTTGGTAAATAATAAATATTACTTATTGTAACTCAGTAGAAAAAAAATTTTTTTTGGTTACTGGTAATTTTTGTTAAAAGTATGTTTGGAAAATAAGGGAAAATGGGTAAAATTTTCTCATCTATGGTGATACTGATAACATATCCACATCCATGAGTTGGATAATATATTAATCTAAGGTCAGTTCTTCTCCACTCTAGCCAATGGCAATACTTGCCATTGTATGTTTTCATTCTTGAACATGTGCTCTTAATCTTTCTTTTTCCCATCTTCCATTTATCTTTTTCTTCTAATCTGATACACTATTCCTCTCTTTTGAAAAATGAAGCTCTCAAACTATCTTTGAAAAATACAGGAGATTTTCATGATAATACATATTTATATTAGTTATTGAATATTTTTGTTAAAATTTAGTACTTGTGATGGATAAATCTCATTACTTTTGACTTTGCCATGTATATATTTTGGTAGGAACAATATTGGATTTAGGTGGCAGATAGTATTTTAAAATTTGTATTGTCTTTCTTTAAAAATATAAGCTAAGCTAATATCCCTTAACTTTTGAGTGTGTCTATTACTTTTATTGGTCAGTCTGTATTAAATAATTTTTGTATGATTCCAGTGCAGTGTAATTTGCATATTTTAAGATAACCCTTTAAACGTAATTTTATATAGCTTTTAGTATGTATGGGGTTTTAAAGAAATTTTTCTTAAAAATAAAGGATTTTGCCAATAACTAAAGATTTTGGGCAGGCAAGAATTTTACCACTGAACCACCCATGCCAACTAAGGGTTTTGGAGGTAGTAGTTACTTGCGATTAGAAACCGTTCTATAAACCACCATCTGTGCTGAGAAAGTAACCTGTGATTGAAAATCATTATATTCATGCTTTTCTGCAGCAATGAGTAATGTTCAGAGGAACTATAGGTCTTCTCTTAAAGAAGAAAATTAGAGAACTTTATTTTAGAAAAGGGTTTTTTAAAAGTACTAAAAATATTTTAAAAAGTTAGGCCAAGACCGGGCATGGTTTCTCGTGCCTGTAAGCTTCAGCCTATGAAGTGGCCATGGCTAGGGATCGCGGTTCAAATCCCACCTGGGGCCCATAGTGAGACCTAGTTTCAAAAAAATAGCTGGGTGTGGTGGCGTGCACCTGTAATCCCAGCTACTTGGGAAGCTGAGGCTTGGGTGTGCTTGAGTCTGTGGTACTCTGGGCAACGTGAGCCTGCGATTCCGCAGGCAAAAATAGCGAGACCTAGTCTCAAAAAAAAAAAAAGAAAAAATAAGTCAGACCAGTTGTGGATTGGATGATGATCACCAGGAAGTGGATTAGATCTTCTTGATTTGTATTCAGTGGGTCTGAGAATTAAAGTGAGACTAGAGCTGTCATTAATAAAGAATTAGTAACTACCCAGGGTAATTGCTAGTGTGTATATTTAGGTGTGCATCTGTGCATGAGTATGTATGTGTGTGTCTTTGTATTTGCATATTATCTTTTACTTTGTCTTGTTCCTCCATAGTCTTCTCTTTATTTTGTGAGCATATTTTATGTTTGGTTGAGAACTCACAAAATTATTAATGATATCTTATGCATCCAAGAACAAGAGATGACATACAGTTAAACTTTTGACAACCTGAAAGTCAGAAAGCCAATAACCATAACAATTTCATAGCTTCCTACTTCTCAATTTTTTCACCTTTCCCAGAAAACTTTACCTACCTACTCTCCCTAACATGAGCAAGCATATATCCCAGCCTTGCGTCTCAATGTGTTTTTCATGTAAATATCTTTCATCATCTGGGTATTGTTACTACCTACCAAGAATGAATGTTTGAATGTCTCAGTTTTGGATTAGATATCTAGTCCTGTGATAATTAAGATTAGTGTATCTTATATTTCTGAGTAATATAGTATTTCTATATTACTATATAGAACTAAAGTACAATATTATAAACCAAGCTTACTGCAATAATATATATATTTCATATATATATGTTTATATATACATATAAATACATATATATACATATGTACATATATAAAGACTGGATTTGAGTAGGAGGGGCAAGTTGTATATAATATATATAAAACTTACTCTTTCAGAAGTAAAATATAAGCTAAAACATCTTTTAAAAGAATAGCAGCACTTCAGAAAATATCAATATAATATCTATTATACTCTTAATTACATCGATACATAGTATTTATTAAAATGCAAGAATGTAAATATTCAGGGGCTATTATCCTATACATTTCTCCTGTGGAATATTCTGTGGAAATTTTTATAGAGTCAGACAACCAAGCTGACTAAAGAGATGTCAACATGGGATTTATGATGGTTATCAAATATAAGATGTATTTGGACAGCTAACTAAAAAGTGGTTTTAGGGGGAAAGTATAAAATATAATGATTGTATAATTTGAAAACTGAAAAAATCAGATGGTTAGTTGTATTTGTAATGCTTTTCACAAAAAGTTGCTTAACATCAGGTAAAATCAGTTGATAAGTATTGATACTGTGCTTTATCCTATGTTCTTGAAAATCAGTATTCTTATTAAACAAGGAATACCAGATGTAAAATACAAGAATTGAATCAAAATTATTTAGTTCTAAATTTAAATTGAAAATTATAAATGTGAACTTTCATGTATATATATGCGCATACACACATGCATTTATATATTCTAGCTCTCTCAACTGTTTAGCTGTGTCACAATGATCAAATCAATAACAGCAAGCATAACTAGAGTCCAGATTGATATTCTTGAAATATCATTTGCCACTGAAAGAAACCAGAGCTTTGTAAATTATGTAATTTTGTGTCATTAAATTATTCATGAGATAAATAATAATGTAAAGAAATAAGAAAATAAAAGTTATCCAGTAAATACAAATTTATAATAAAATATGCATATATGTTATATTCTGGTTTATAACCATGTTTCTATAAATATACAAGACAAAAACATCAAAGTAACTAAACTATGCTCTCAGATGCACAGTCAGTAATTTTTAACAACAGTAATCTAAAGTGTGAGGCTTGGTAGACATATAAAGGAATATAGTTTTTATATGTAATTTTAGGTAATTTGTTCAGTTTAAAATAGATTATCATAACTAAGGGAATCAAAACACATCCCTGATAAAAGTAAATGTACTAAGGGAGGAAATGAAAGACAAAATTATTCTAGGACATATGAAAACAACTCAAAATAATAATACTAAGATGTCATGATTTCAGTAATGTAAGCATTAAGTGAATTACATGATTCAATAAGAAGTTATAAATTGGTTGAATGATTTACTAAAAATGACAACAGCAATATCTAGACTCCAAATATATGTCGTCTATAATGAACTTTAAATCTAAGCACATACAATGGTGGGTAGAGTAATGACGGGAAAAAATAATCTAATGCAAAGTCTATCTGAACATAATAGAGGGTACTAGAATAATATAAGCAAATAGACATAAAATTAAAAACAAATGTTAGTGACAAGGACAATTTGTATAGTGAAAGTGTAAACTCACAAGATTATATAAGCTAGATTCTGTAAGAACAGTGTGATTTCCTTTTTGTCATGATACAGTGATGGGGCACGATTTACTGGCCAATTGTAAGCACTAGAAATTGGACAAAGTATATGAGTGAACAGATTTTAGACAATAGACCAATGGGCTTTGTAGTCCGTGAGAGAATGGAAGGAGATGAGATTGGCTCCATGATTCCCCTGATCTTTTCCCTTGTTGCACTTCTGGATTGTAAAGGAGAGGAAAGAAATTTAAGGTAAAACACAGCAGTCTCCCTGAATGAGACAGTGATCAGTCTTCAAGAAACTGTAATGCAGTTCCATAGAAGAGAAAGCTCACAGTTAAATAGCTACAGAAACCTACATTTGAGCATCCTGAACTTTTTCTGTATACTAGCTTTCATATGTATAGGAAGAAATATCATACTTTGGGAAAATATGAGCAGGAGACTGTGAAGTTAGTAATTGTTTCCATAGCTCACAGAAGAGAAAGCCTTGGTCTGGCTTTATCCAGCCAGAACTGCAAACCTTAATTTACCTGGGTCATATCATAGAGAGTCAGTCCAGAAGAGTGACACTATAGTAGTAGAATTAAATATTTATAGAATAAGGGATACTCTAGTATAGATCTACCCTAAATAATCTTAACTAACTAAAGTATCAGTTGATCTTCTAGTAACTTGACTGGTAGAATAAAACCTTAAAAATTTTAAAGAAATATAGCAAGGTGCAAACACTTGGTAATTTGTCAATCATTTATCCCAGCCAAATAAAATTGTTAGACATGAGATGAAGCATTAAAATGTGGCATGTAATTAGAAGGAAAATAATTTAATGAAAAAAATAGTGATGATGGGATTTAAAAGGGAAAGATAATCAGCTGTTATAGAGATGTTGAGGTATTTAGAAGAAGATGTGAACACAGTGTGGAGAGAAACAATGTAAAAAAGAATAATTAAGCCCACCCAAAATTAAAAGTAAAGGTCTTAAATTTAAAAATCCGTTTAATGGATTTTATGGCTTAGCATTCACAGAATAAGAAGAATACAATAGCTGGCAAGAATTTATCCCCTTTTTGGGGGGGGTTACGTGTAACTGAGTAGTATTCCAGTTTGTCTGTATATCACATAGTCCAGGTATCACTCATGTCTCTTTGGGCATTTAGATTCATAACTTGACAAGTGTAAATAGTGCTGCGGTAATTTTACTTTGTGAACCAACACTGCATGTGAGATCCTTAGAATTTTCTACATAAATTGTAACTTCATCTGCAATTAAAAAGTTTTATTTCCTTCCTTCAAAAATGAGTGTTTGTTTTCGTTTCTTTGCTTGATTGTACTAGAGTTTGCAGTAAATAAAGTGATGAAAGGATGAATGCTTGTCATCTTGTCAAATCACATTGTTACTTCATTGTTATTTTTGTAGCGAATTTTAGATTAATTTTATACTCTGTGAGATGTTTTTCCAAGAGTTTTTATCATGAGTGAGTATTGAATTTTGACAAATGTATTTTCTGTATCAATAAAAATGAGTAAAAAATATTTTACACATATCTAAATATTAACCATCTTTTATTCTCTCCTTTGTGTATATCTGGTTTTCATCTGGTATCATTAGCTCTCCGCTTGAAAATTTTCTTTGTGGTAGCTACAATGTAGACTTGTGGCATATTTCTAAATTGTGAGACTAATACATGCATACTTACATAAATATAATGTCTATCCATTTGATTAGCTGCATGGGATCTTCTAAAACAAAGCTTGATATCACTAGATACTTATTATATTATCAGATACTTTTGTAATATTTTTGAAATATTGAAAAAACAATTTGGTATGATAGAACTAAATTGAATATTTTAAAAATTAATGCAATCAGTTTCATCAGTGAAGTGTTTGTAGTTTCTAGCTACATCAAGGATAAATATAAACAATATAGTTTTAGAATGTAACCTGATTATACTTTTTATCCTGAGTTTATTCATAGCTAATGGGTTTCTCCCTTTCTTAGATTGCTCTAAGGGGGAAAAAATCATTTTTTATCAAATTCGAATTGTGTTAGAGTATGTTATCTGTTTTAATAAAATCATGTTATATAACATACCTAAGTAATTTTAGAATATTATTTACTTCTTCAACCTCTTCCTCCTCTTCTTCCTTCCTCCTCCTTCCTCCTCCTTCCTCTTCTTTCCTCCTCCCTACTCTTCCTCTTTTTCCTCCTCCTTCCTTCTTCCTTCTCTTTCTTCTAAAATAGACTCATGGAAAGCATTTACTTCAAATGTAAATGAGAATTATGGGAGTTACCTATATGTGAACTTCAGCCAGTTTTAGACAAGGTTCCCCTATAGAAGCACATTGCTTATTGTAAATTAAGCATCATTAATATCTAGGAATGAAATTAGAGGGATAAGAGAAGCATATTTGCCACATATAAATACCCTAATGTGCCAGTAGGTAGAGTGATTGATACACCCAAGTTTTCTCATAGTGATTTGTATTTTTACAAATTATCACTACAGAATTCAATGAAATCAATTTGATTCTAGTTATTGAAGAATATAAGATATTATAAAAGTCTTTTTCATAATTAAATTATTTTTAATGATTATGAAATTCTTTCCTTTTACTTATAATTGCCTGACTCCTTTCGTTCCTTGTATTAAACACTTTCTTTGAGAAACTTCCTTGAGATCTTAGATTTAATTGGGTTCTTTGTTATAATCTCTCATAGCACAGTGTAATTTTCTTCAGAACCTGTATTAAATACATGCATTTTGGGTCACACATACTTGTGTAATTATTTATGAATACCTCTATCATAGCCAGGTCTCAAACCCTCTGAGGACTCAGGACATGCTGGTCTTTGTTATAAAAAATGTGCCAAAAAAACACTTGTACACTTTTGAGTGGATAAGTGGATGGTAAAACAAATAAAATTATTTTCTGTAGCTAATTAGATTTCAGTAATTAGTCTTAATGAAAGAGGGGTATATTATTTACCTAACTTCAAAGAATGCCAAAGGCAAAAGTTTTTTAATTACATTATTCAACACTGAACATTTTATGAGTGATGGTAAATGAATTTTAATGTTTCTGATGAAATAATGTATTCAAAATAGTGGACATTTCATATTTTATTAATTACATTATTTAGTAGACAATATATTTTAATATTTGCTTTATTTAAAAGAAAACTGACATTTACCCCCAAATTACCTTATTGCCAATTTTATTCCCCCAAAAAAATTTTGTAAAATTAATACAGCATATACAAAACACAAGGTGGATGGAGTGTCAGGTTTAAACCTGATTTTAAAAAATCAGCTATATTTGAAAATTTAAGACATTAGGACCAGAAATATGTTTACTTATTTGCCACTGCTTTTGAAAATGTGACAGATCACCATATGCAAGTGAGGGTAGAAATGTAAGAACAATGACTTTACCCAATACTCAAATCCTAGAGAAAAATTTAATTACTAGTTGTTCTTAAAAGAACTTTTGGCCAGTCATGGTGGCACATGCCTGTAAACGGCAGCCTAGGAAGCCACTGCCGGGGCCAGGGATCATGGTTTGAGTCCCACTGGGGGTACTTAGCAAGACCTAGTTCCAAAAAAAAAAAAAAAAAAAAAGAACTTTTAATGAGCAACAAAATATTAAGATTAAGAAACAATATCACTTGTTCATAGCAAGATCTGGAAATAGAACAAAACATGATTTTATTGAGTAAATCTGGTATTTAAATAGATGTCTGATATGAACAAGGACAATAGGACAGTTGAAAGACATTTCAACTGAAACATAGTATATAGATATATATAAGTGTAAAGAATCCATGACTTTTCCTTCTCCACCCGTTGTCTCTTTTTCTTTTTCCTTTTTTAAATTTATATATATGTATATATATATATATATATTTTCACATCTTTATATTCCCATGGGATCACCCACCAACTTCCCTCCCTGACCACTTTCCATCCTCCCCCCCCAAATTCTGTACGTTAGTTTGGTTGTTAGCTTGTTTGGATTTATCCTCCTGGCCTTTTGCTTGTTTTCCCTATATCCCATATATTAGTGAAACCATTTGGTTTCTGTCTTTTTCTTTGACTTGTTTCTGCTAATATGACTTCTAGGGACATCCATGTTATCATAAATTTGTCAAATTTGTCATTTTTTAATGATGAATAATATTCCATTTTGTATATATACCACATCTTTTTCATCCATTCATCTGTCTTTGAACATTTGGGTCTCCAATTATAAATAGTGCAATTATAAATAGTGACTGACATGTCTATGCCAATGTAATACAATGTAATTGACCATTTTATGTTTAAAACTAATCCCTGCTAACACAGTCATTGCCTTTTACTGAACCCATCATCAAACTCAAGCAGTTGAGGACTACTACAAAATAAAACTGAATTCACAGAGACTGTAATCTTTACACTAATATCAAGTGTTGGCATCAGTTTGCCCTGTTTTCATCTTTTTTTTTTCAAGTATGGAATAGATATCTGATGCCTAAATGACTGAGCAGGAATCCACACTTGCCATATCATTTCCTTTTTATGGTAGTGAAAATTTGCAATTACTCTTTTGTCCCATTTTAACTCAGACATAAAGAAAGGACTTAAAACCATGGATATTTGGGCCATAAAGAGCTACTAGTATCAGTCAGTGCTGGAGTCAGTAGCCAAGTTTTTCAGTAAAGTGCCAAAAAATAGGTATTTAAGACTGTGACTGATTATACAGTCTCTCCCATAGCTTTCTAGTGAGTTTGTCTATTTGCATTGAAACATTATTTATGAATACTGAAATTTGGATATTACATAAATCTCAAGTGCCATGAAATATTCATATCCCCCCAAGCCCCATTCATTTTAAAATATAAATACTGTTCTTAGCTTGCAGAACTTAAAAAGGGAAGGTGACCAGCTCTTGTGATTTCAGGTTGCTGACTTGACCTGATAATGGTACAGCATGACCAGTAAAGTGCCACCCAAGAATATTTTTAAGTGTGTCATGACATGATGTAGCATGGGACAGAGGAGATACTGCATTGTGTTATATACTGAATCATAATGCATATTGCTTTAGGTTATAACAAGAAAATGTTTCAAAACCAGTAATCCTCAGTTGTGTAGCAAAAATGTTTAGTATTAAGAAAGATGTCTTAAATTTGTTTACTTAGCTGTTTAGTTTGTAGAGGATACACTAAAACCAGTTCTTAACAATCCAGGCAAAAACTTCCTTTATATACTTAACAGCTTTGTCCAAATGAAGTAATTCTATAATGCTGATAAAATTGCCTCAGTCTGAGAACTTAAACCCTAAAATTAAAAAATTAATAACAATTAGTTGCAGGAATTAATTGGTTTGCTAACTTTTGAATAATTATTAATATTCACTTACACTGTATTTTTAGTAACAATTCAACTAAGTAAATTATAGAAAGATAAACTTTTCCCTGATCCTTGATCTCTACAATCCAGATATGTTGTTACTTGTCTCTAGTTTCAGAGATTGAGGTCAGACCCAGGGCATGTCACCCCTCACTATCAGTCTCCTGTCTGTCTTTCTCAGGTATCAAAACACAGGTTTCCACATTACAGCTGACCCTTAATTAGGTAAAGTTGACACAGTTTAGGTAGACTCTAGTCACAAGAGAGGTTGGGCCTTTCTGCAGAATGCTTTCCCCAGAAGGCTTTTCCTTTGCAAATGAGCATCTTCTGTTTCCTATAACTTTCCTGGTCTTCACTTCAAATATCCTAATGAGTTTCCTGTAAATGGACTCCATTTCATTATATTGCAGTATTTTATAAACTTACTGTTTCCTACACCATTATTACAAGGGACAGTGAAATAATGATAATTTTTTTCTACTCTTAATGATACAAACCAAGGTTGTTTTTTTCTATATGTAGTAGGATTTTGATCGATTATTTTTTAAATTTCATTATATTTTATTGAGGCAACATTACCTCAATAACATTGATTTGCAACACTTCATGCTTTATCATACCCTTCAGGAGTATGCTAACATACTGACCACCAAAGCACCCCTTGCACTCTACCGTAGCCCATCTTACCCTTTCACCAACTGCTCTCTTCTCCCTGCTGCCCCTTGGTTGATGTTAGTTTTGCAGTTGGTTTGGTTTCATCTGACCTTTGTTTTGTTTCTGTGTGTTTCGCGTATGTGTCATCCGGTATGTCTTTCTCCTTCTGATTTGTTTTGCTTAGCGATTTTTCTAAGCCACTTAGTGACTTTTCTAAGCATGCATATGTCTATTACTTCTATGTGCTTTTCCCAGAAGGCTAAACTTTTCCTCAATGTGTATCTTTTTGAAGTCATTTCCTGTGTTACATTTTATGTTTTTATTACTTTCATTTGTATATACCTCTTCCCTTTCTATATAGACAGTGCTGTTACATATTTTTCTTGGTATCTAGCTAATGTAATTCACTGGATTATGTATAAGTATAGGCTATGTTGTACATAATACACTTGTGCTACCAGTTTTAACTACTTGAGGATTTTTTTTTTCTCTTTCTTAGTTTGTAAATGTGACCTTTAACTCATGAGATGCATCATGTTTTTCATGTTTGAAGTCTTCTTTCTGTATTCCAGAGTTGTTATAATACATTAAGTTCAACCAAAGATACTCTTCTGATTGTATGTGATATTTATCTTTGAAACTAGTTTTACAAAGGTTATACAAGTGATTTCAAGAATTGGACATAAAGTAGAAAATTTTCTCACATTATATGCATTTTGTGTTTATTTCTGTGTTTGTTTTGATGTAGAGAGAAATCTTGGGGCTACTAGATACATTGTTAGTTAAAAAAAGTGGTTGATGAAATCAAAATCTGTTTTAAAAATTGAAAAATATAATTTCTAATTAATCTTGGAATGATCTCTGAGCTAGTTTTCCTAGAAATTAGTATCAGTAACATTATTTCAAGTCAAATAATTACCGTTATTTTTCCATTCCATACTCTTTTTGTAATCATTATAGGAATTACTTGAATGACATCTTTTGTCTCACATAGGCAGTACTTCTGAAATAACATTTGCTCTACTCACATTAAAATGATCTTTATCAACCTGTATCATCATTAGAATGCAAATTTCCCTAATTCACAGAAAGTGTGTTTCATCTCTCTGGCTTGGCATTTAGTAAATCTGGAGTACTCATTTTTGAATGGAATTATTAAATGTTTTAATTATTAAATATGATTAATTCCTCACCTTTGACATTGTTATAGCCTTGTATTTCATTTCATTTTAGGTTTCCTATTTTGTAAATTTTCCAATTCACACTATTTCCCAAAATATAACTCTTATTTTTAATAGCTGCATTGTTGTAATAATTAGAAGAAATAAAAGCACCACTTACAGTTTATAAGTCACTACTATAGTTATGCTTGAGGGTTTTTTCTTAATTGTTGGCATTTCACATACTAACTTACTTACTGTATCATTATTTACTAGCAGTCTAATACTATTAAATAGCCTCCAGTATATCCTATTATATTCAATATAGTCGATGTCCAATATATTCTATTTATAGACTCCAAAACATCATTCTTAATTGTTCATAGGATGAGTTGGATATAGGCTTTGCTGGTAAATGCTAAATAATTTTGTTAACTTACTGATTTGACCTTTTTGTTTTTAATTCATGTGTTTCATGGCATATAATCCCAATAAAATGTTGCTTGAATGGAACAATGTGTTTATGATAATTTCTCTAACATTGGAGTCTATCTTGATTTTATAAAATTGAAGGAACTTCTTGAGTTTTTGTAAGCTCCAAGAAATTCTTAATTTTATTGCTAAGAATGAATAATTCAACTGATTACATGTCTTTTTGATAGTTTATTGTAATGGAGACTTCAATAAAGAAAATTCATCTTGGGTCAAATTAGAAATTAAACAGACATAAGCTTTGTGAAGGTATAGTTTGCTTTGTTTAAGTACTTAAACAATTTAAGTCTATTGAGTAAAGTTAATACAGTCTTAAGAATAGTTTATTTTGATTGCCTACCTTAACCTGAAATAACTGTTGTTTTTCATTTTGTCTTGTTACTTAGGTCTTGATCATAGTAATTATCAAAAATAATTATTTTTACAATTATTTCTTTAGAGTCTTTGAGTTTATGACTAAATTATTTAAAGTGATGCATACTATTTTCATTATGCATTATATTTAATTAATTGAAAGAGAAGTCAGTTTTATTCTGAGGACAAAAATAAGAAATTTAAAGAATTTAACTGTTCCTACAAATGCAACATCAATTTTGTTATCTAAATTTGAAAACTTAAAATCATTAGATATATTTATTGAGAATACAAATAAATGAAAGTCAAAAATTCTATACTTGGTATTATACCAAGTATAAAAATCTTTAAATTTCTTGGTATTACACAACTATATAACTCATATGTTTATATATATAACTATGTTATATATATATACAACTACATAAGTCACACATTTATGTATACTGTATTTCAAAAATTGTGTTTATGTATGTATTTAATTGTTTAGCTGAGGTAGCACATTAGAGTATCTCCATTAGGTATTACCACCATAGTACATCCAATACCAACTCACAACTACACCACCTCAAAACATTATCCCTCTTCACTCCCTCCTTGTTTTCTCCCCTCCCTTAACCCTCCTTCCTTGGTGTCTCAGTTCTGTAGCTAATTACCAAAGGTTAGTTTTCAGCTTGTCTTTATCTGACTGTTGATTTAGTATACTGTATTTAAAAATATTACCCCAGTAACCATTTTTGTTTAACTATATTTATGTGAGTTAAATTGTATTACTCTTTAACTTGGTATATTTCCTCCCCTGTTTATTAAATTTCTTGAAATGAAATACATGAGCAAACTATATGTATTATTCTTAATAATAATTTGGGGTTAGATTCTTTATTGGGTAATACTAAAATTTGAACTCAAATAGTGTAGTACTTTTAGAATTGAGTCTTTGCAATTTGAAGGCATACAGGGAAAAGAGGAAAAAAAAGATCATGCAGGAAGGGTGACTTAGGAATAACAGTTGACTCTATAATTAAATTTAACTCAACGAGAATTGAGTAATCTAGATGATTTATGACAATGAAAATGTCACTTCTTTCCCTTAATTCATCCTTATTCACTGCAGTCATGATTGAATTAGGTAGGAAGTTAGGGAGTGAGAGGGGGCCAGGCAAGACATACAAGTCAGTTGCTTCTGTAGTAGAAACTTTATCACTATAGATAACAGCATTTTATGAAAACTTCAAAGATAATTGTTTTTAGTTATTTTGAGTTATAGTGCTTTATTTTAATTTACTTCAATATAATACTCCCTCGACTGCTTCACAGATAGACTTTTATATACCTCATCCTCAAGATGAGGCTGTTAATTCCTTGAATTCAAAGACTGTGTCTTGTCTTCTCTGTGCAGATAGCAGTGGGTTATTTATAATTTCTTAGATAATTTAAGTGGAAATATCTCAAACAACAGTTGACTCACAATTTAATTCTAAGTGATTCTGAAATTGTAATATTCTTTTAGCATCCAAAAATAAAATATTTCAATGCAATAGATAAACAATTTTAAGCCTCATGAAGAAAAAAATAGATTATTTTGGGTTTCAAATATTTCTGTATATGATCTTATATTATCATTTTTTAATTATGGTAGCATTAGCTTGCAGCACTGTGTATGACTCAGATACATAGTATCTCACCTCTTCAGATGCATGTTACCACACTGCACCCTGTTTGGTTTTTGTTTTTGTTTTTATTTTGTTAAAGTTCTAGCATATGGTTTTGATAGCAAAGCAAGATTTTTAGCAGTATTTCACATTCAATAGGAACAAATAGTATTGTCTTGAGAATATGCCCTTGAGCTCTCCTTCTTTTGCAAACAGAACACAAGTAATCATCTACTTAGGTACTATCACTCCAGCTTCATTTTTTTTATAGTAATCAATCATTCTATGAAGAATTATCTATCAAGGAGTCTCAGAAACTTCATATTTACTGCAATGCAAAGTTATTTGTAAAACAGGACTATAAAAAAGTATCCATAGTCAATAGTATTCTTACTATGTCAATCCAATCTACATATATAAAAATAAACAATTTAGACAGCATATTTTAGTGAATCATTCAAAATGCCCATTTTTTACAAGTTAATTTTATTTCTGAGAAAAGTAAACATGCTAGAATTGTAATTTTAAAGAACTTAGCCTACCGTTCCTATACAGAAATGAATTTTTAGTTCTTCTAAATATGAACATTTGAAATTTCTCTGGGGGGATGGATACAATGTCACATTACCTTGAAATTTTAATTAATATTAAAATATTTATTTTCTCATGTAAAATAGTACCACCAATTTCTAATATTTAAAAAAAATTAAGTCACTGTTACTTTATTGTATGCCTAAAATTTCTTACTCAAAAGTTTACAACCCGATTTTTTTTTATAATTCAGATAGTTAGACATTTAGAAAAAGTACCTCTATGTCTATTTTATAGCATCTTCAGGGAAGTGTGAGGTAGATTCTTAGGCACAATAGTATGTCTGAACTAATGTATAAAGATGCACTAAGTGGAATAAAGACTGGAAATAACCGCATATTCAGGTGGGTTTGCTGATAATTGAATTTGCAATAATCTCCAAGAAAGCTTTTTTAAGACCTTTCTAGTTTTGGGAATTATAAAATGTAATGGACACATGTCTAACATTTTTTCTGCAGTTTAAGAAAGATACATACAACTTACATGCTCTCATATAGAATGTATTTGCAGATGTATGTGTTCTCTTGCACAAATATGCATACATAAACATACACCTTTGGATGGGTAAATACTATATTGGAACCAGCCAGGCTCACTTATTTATATTTTGTCTGTTACTGCTTTTGCACTACAATGGCAGTTAAGTGGTTATAACATAAACTTAAGTTTGCTGTCCCTCCAAACTTAAAATATTTTATTTAAGCCTTTACTGAAAAATTTTGCCAACAAATGATAAATTCAAAGACATCTGTATTGTTCCTATTCTAAAAACAGTAAAACTACCTTCAGTTTGTGAGAACTTAATTTTTAGTGAATGTAATCAAAACAAATCAATATATAAACTCTCTCAACATGAGTTTTACTCTTTAACAGTTAAAATTTAAAATATAAATATATTTTTAAAAGCTATACTAGTTTTACTATACTTTAAAAGCTCTATTAATAGTAAATGAACTTAATGCTATTTAAGTTTTTAAAGTTAGTATTACAATTATTTGTTTTTAATATTTTTAAAATTAATGTTACATTGGTCCACAAAACTCTAGCTGATTCAGAAAGACAGCATCCTACTTCAAGTATATTATTCCACACCAATTAGATCTGTTTTCAGTGCAGTTTTAAATTTACATGTCTGAAAGAACATACAGATGAATCCTAAAATGTCCAGTCAAATTAGTAAGAAATGCTACCTCTAAGCATATTAACATTAGATGCAATGCTAGTAATAGACATTTATACTATTATTTTTATTTCAAAGAATATTTAGGTTGATGTTTTTAATTTACTTTTGGGATTGTTTTGCCTTTCAGTTAGAAAGACTAATTATTTTGGGTTTCTAATTAAAAGGCTTTGACTTGACTGTTAACAGATGACTTCAGTTCTAACATTAAAAATAATTTCTTCTAGACAGGAACATAGCCCATGGTGAGAGAATAAAATGTATATTTCAGATAGAAATGTTAAAATGGTAAAATATATAGGAAGTTGCTTTTATGATGTTATAGGTTTGCAGCATTGATAAAGTCATAAAAATTATACACTTTAAAATTATATACTACATCTTAGAATGCTTCATAACACAATGAATAAAATAGGGAGCAGAGAATTGCAAATAAATTTTCACTTATTGGTGGAAATAAGCCAAAAAGAAAAAGAGAAGTACAGGATGGTCTCACTTATATGACGGATATAGGGAAAATCAAACAAAAAAATAAAAAAAAATGAAAACACACACACACACACACA
>PVHY01021798.1:0-23286 GCA_004024945.1 Uropsilus gracilis
TTTCCCTCTGGGCCGGACTTCGACCTCAGGACCCTACATTACATAACCCCAGTCTGCCCTGGTTACTTTTAGAGTAACCACTTTACTCTCAAAGGGGGGAACTGGCCTCAGGCTAGTTTTAGTCTCTGTTTTTCAGATGCAGGTGTCTGCAATGCCCATATTCGGAACTGGGTTCATCTTTGGGTCCCGGCTTCAGAACTTTATGTCAGATGCCTAATTGAAGTTCATATCTTTCTTGGTATGAATACTAACATAATTTTGTATATTATGTGTTGCTTGCAGAAAGGGCTTTAATTTGTTTTACATACGGTAATATTCATGCATGAAATATCCATGCTAACGATAAGATTTTCAGCTATATTCAATGAGTATATTTTTTCTTTTATGCAGAAGTTCCATTAGAGGCAGTTAGCAGCATAGATTTAGATACAGCTTTCAGGTGCTAACATTGTTCTCATAGGTCAAGTGGGGAAATATTTTATATTT
Source organism: Uropsilus gracilis (assembly GCA_004024945.1). Taxonomy (NCBI): domain Eukaryota; kingdom Metazoa; phylum Chordata; class Mammalia; order Eulipotyphla; family Talpidae; genus Uropsilus; species Uropsilus gracilis. The sequence continues at coordinate 487 of PVHY01021798.1, forward strand.
AACACAAAATAATACAGAATTTTTATTAATCTATCTTTAAGAAAAGAAAAATATGTGTGAATGCAGTTTGTATCTACTTGGGTACTGAAACTAGGTGTTTGACTTTCACCCTGCAGAAAGAACCTTCGCCTTTTCCATAACTAGATTTTCTTTTCACCCTACAATCTGGCATTTTAAAAATTCAACAGGGAAATCTTAGCAGCATTTCAAAACAGACGTCCATTTGATAGAGTTCCAGTTAATTGATATAAAATGTTACTTTGAAAACTTCAGGGACATAAACAGGTACAAGCTGCTACCAAAGGGGCAGGTAATTAATTGTAACTTTGTAGACCAGGTCTATCAGCCTCCACTGACCCAATGGGGCTGCCAATAACGTTGAACTGTCATGAACACATGTTCATTAAAAAGGATCCATATTAGATTCTTAGATGGGATTCTCCTGTGAGAAATTAGTTTTCTTTGAAAACTTTGACAGAAAGCAGATATCACGAGGTCATTCACTGGCAGGACAATATGAAACTGGCCCCAAAAGTGGATGTTATTAATACTACAATAGCTTTATTTTCTTCACAGTTCTCTTCAATGACATGATTTGGCAAGTTAGTTAATGATTTTCTATAAGTTCTCTTGTTTCTCTTACATTCAAAGAACATTTCACATCTGAGTATTTTGTTATACCTGCAGTAGTAAATATAGTCTTTAACTTAGGATCATGAGAACTTAATAGGACCAGTTTTACTTATATTAAGTACACCAGATATGTCTGTTCAAATTTGTGGTGGACTATGCTATGCAACTTTGATATTTTGATTGTAATTTCAAATTTCTGCACAGGAAGAACCAAATGTAAATATTATCTTTTGAGGAGCTAAATGATAGTCCTCTCATGACATTTTATGTTATTAAGTAGTTCTTTATATCCATGCTTCAAGCAGCCTAGGAAGAAATCATTCCTATATTTAAAATGTCTAAAATAGCAGGAATTTTTCAATTCAAATTTGATTTGGGATGATCAAAACATGTAAATTTGAATAAAAGTTTGCTTGAAAACATACTGAATATTTTTCTTCATATAGTCTCTATTTAGAAATTATCAGCTGTACTGCATTATAAATTTTGCCCTAAATAAATATTCATAAAATTACCATTAGATGAATTTTAAATTCTTGTATGTTACATAAAACTTGGATTTGTGAGAAAAATAATTTAAATGATAAATTATTAGTGAACCAGAAGCAAAATTGTGGAACTAGAACATTTCTTACTTATTTCCTTGAAGCATGAATAAAATAATAAATAAAGCAAGTGGGGCAAAATGATGATAATTTCAAATGCTATAGCAAGAAAAAGTGTAGGAATAAATTTATCCATGCACAGGAAATTAGCTAATGAGTACTTTCTAAAAATTATAGCATTTTAGTCACAGAACATTAATCAAATAAGGAGAGGTTCTAAAATTTTCTCTTGATTAATTTTTCTGCAAGCGTTGATACCATAGTCATAGGATGAAAAAAATAATACTTTGTTTTCTTAACCTTTTTCACATTTTGCTAGTTAAGCATCTACTGGAAGAAACTTGTTTTTGACAGGGTTTACTATCAAAGCAACATCTGGCAATTGCAACTATTTTGTTTTGGGGTATGGGAAATTAAATACAATGTTTCCCATGGTCTACAATGCAACATGTGGCTTAGACATGAATACAGTATTTTAGCTGTTTATTAATATAAAAATTACATCACACAAAAATAGAAAAAATGCAAAGCATGGAGGTGTGCTACTAAGATTTGATATTCTAGCAAACTTCTACATATGGTATGTCTTGCATTTGGCACTTCTTATTTTATTACTTAATCCTCACAATGATATTATTCAGTGCATTTAAACAGGCAAATTGATATTTCCAAGAAAAATCGAAAAGCCAAAACTATAATTTAGACTTGAATCCAAGTCTCCCATTCATCGCTACTATACTACACTCTTACTTTATAGTAATCTCTGGAAAATTCTGTATTCAGAGACAGAGAGACAGAGGGGGCAGGGAAAGAGTGAGCACAAGAGAAGACCTAAGCAAATGAAGATATCAACACATAACGTGTACATGCTTTTATTATTACTGCTCTTTGTCCTGTGATAGCCGTGAGTAATTCACTATATTTGGGTCCTTTTGAAAGGAAAATCTTACTTCTGCTGACACTTGACAGTGGTAATTGACTTAACTCAATAACTAAACAGTTGTACAGAAAACAATGACAGATCGGGAGAGAATGCTTACTTGCAAGCAGTCTCAAATGCTATCCCACCATCAAGCCAGGCTTTGTGTGATACCAGGTTCATGAAGGTGCCATCAGTCTTAAATTCACCAACCAAATAAATATTAGCAGCAAGCATTGAATGAAGGAACAGAGGTTGAATGGTCTCATTTGTGCTATGAAAGAGATATGAATTCAGAGCAATAGAATTCTTTCATCAAAAACATCCAAAACTTCGGAACTTCGGGAGGGAGGGGGGAGAGTTGTGGTGCTGGAGCTAGACTGAGTAAAAAAAGAAAAAAAATAGAATTTAACTATCTTCAAACTTGAAAAACCAAACACTGCTATTTTAGGATATAATAATTCTAACAATAGTGTTGAAAAGGAATGGATACAACTCAACTATAGTTGGAGTTGGCGTTTGGGGGACTGTCATCAACATGAAATTTGAATTCTTATAGAAAAAAAGCAGATTCTGAGGTTGGTTTGACAAACTTCTGGTTGAATATATCACAAACTGTGTAAGAGCATGAAGTTGACAAGTGTATCAAGGTAAGCAATATGCTCCAGCAAAACTTGGTTCTCTAAACAACCAGATGCAGTTTGAAAATAAAGCCAAACTGAAAGGTAATTTTCTCCTAATCTAAAAGGTATGCATACACTGTGGAGCATCATTGTACCATACACTATTACACAGGACATAACAAATCTTGGTGTAACGAATAACCACAAAGCAGTGTGCGAACATCTAGTGAAATAGAATGATACCACAGTGCATAAGATTTATAAGGGGCTAATGGTCTAGTCTTTCTCTGTGACCCCTCAGCATAAGGTGGATCCAGGACATTTTCATATTCACTTAAGTGACTTAAGTTTACACAGTGAATTGGAAAGAAATTGTTCAGAGCAGAAAGGAATATTTGTTAGATAAGATTAAAATAAAATAAAATTATCAGGGAATTATATTAAGAGCTGGGCTTTGTTTTTTATTTAGCACTAACTTATCTATAATATTGATCTCTGGGTCTCAACTCTATCTGAATATTTTCCTCTAATAGGTCCTATGTTACAAGTTTCCAGTTGGACCCTTTCATACATGTTCCTCACATGAGGGTGGTGACATGAAGACAGATAACAAAAGAACTAGGATGAGTGTGATCCCATTTTATTGGTAAATGAGACTGTTTGACTATTCAGAGAAAGTTCCCAAAGATACGTGTATATCATAATTTTACCTATTTTCCAATGTCAATCTTTCCTCCAGGAAATCTTACTGATGTTAAGATTTCATGGGTTATTTTATGATGTATAGTCGACAAACTATAAGCAGCAATGCAGAAATAGCAGATGTATGCCAAGAAGGAATGCTATTTTGCCTCACTCCCCTTGGCATTCTTGGTATTAATTCCTCCAAGACCAAAATTTTGATTCTGATGAAATATTCTATATAGCCTCCTGAATATTTAGAAGTAGAGGCTAAATCAGATAATGAGCCCCTCAGTTTAGAAACTTTGACTGATAAAATTCTTACTAGGACATTCTGCTACCCAGAAGCAGCCAAACAGCCCTTTCACAAAAGGGTGACAGTGAATTGCACCTGCTAGCTTTCAGACACCATACTGTGCAGTACCCCCAAAACAAGGTAATGATGAGATATATTTCCCATGCAATTAAACTTTTCTAGTGAAACCAAATAGAACATGAAAAAGTATTCCCAGCAGAATCTAAATTGCAAAAGTCCAATTTCTCTTTATCCTCAAACTCAATAGCAATATCCTCAATCTCAATAACAACATCATAGCCCATGCAAAGAAGCTACAAATAAACAAAAATTATAATATCCATATTCATGTACAAATCCATAACAAAAATATATAGAAGATAGTCATAAGTACTTACGATATAGAATGATAGATAATAAGCTTTGGAATCACTATAATTTATGTACTCTTTGAATATATACTATGCATCACAGTATGAGTCAAGTCATACTAAAGACTACAAATTATAAAATGTTTATATAAGTCTGTTATTTAATAAATATGTTGAATTATTTTTAATCATAACATTTTTTAAAATAGAAATATATAAGAAATACGGCAAACTTAAGACGACTCCAGACTATAGCAAATTTAAAGACATCAAATTACTTTTTTTCTGGCAGATGTGATACAAATACACATTTTCAGGATTTTGAAGTATATTGTATTGAATTTATAGAGTGATTCCTAGGAGGGAATGAAGCCGTGCCCCCAGCATGAGCCTGTTAAAATTTAGGCATTGCCTTCAGCTGTGTCTGAAAAACACAGACAGTGTAAGGATACTTTCCTCTTTTACTTTGTTGCATGCCCGGGGTGGGGAGGAGAAAATGGATCACCAAGAGGGTGTTTGAGGGCAATTTGGAGCCTCTGGGTTTCAGGAACCAAAAAAAAAAAAAAAAAAAAAGATAAAGGAGCAGAGACTGGAGAACACAGACTTTGGGCAGGAGGGAGAGAGGAGAATGGCAGGCCACTATAGAGGAGCCCTGAATACCAGGCTGAATGAAAGTCCCCTGGAAGAGTGAGCTGGTGGTGGCAAGGAGCCATGATGGGAGAGTGGCCGGCAGGAGAGTAGCTGGTGTGGAGAACGTGGCAACAAAACAAGGTGGCATGGGAAGCTGGTATCTGGAGATATCCAGGAATTTGGAAGGTTGATTTTGCATCAGTATTTGTTGAAAAGTCTGAAGAGCTTCGGAGAAGCAGAGCACCTCAGAACGCTGTTGAGAGAAGCAAAGGGAAAACGCTGGAGAGACTGGACTTTGCAGAGTGTCTGCCTCAGGTTTGGAGGCACAAAGGGGCACCATCATGGACATGTGTCTTTGGGACTTCAGGGACTAAAAATGGTGACTAGGGTAAGATAACTGGTCACTTGTGGCATTAAGGACTCTTTTTTCCTGGTTAATTTTCTTTGTAATAAAATCCTGTTGTTAAATCGCATAGTGACTTTAGCAGCTGCTGCACATGGATTATAATGTGGGCAGCAGAAGCCACATTTTGAAGGTGTTGTTTTTTTCCTATGGCTTCTTGGTTGGAGACTTCTGCCTCATTTTGAACCGATTTCAGGAACATATCTGTATGTGTTCACTACTCAGGCCTTCTTATGTGTATTTAAGGAAAGGTATTTTGTTTATATAGAGAGAATTTGCACAAATCCTATTCGGTATATTTAGATATACTTTCTCTTTGCTCAAAACAACTTCTGCACACATCAGAAAAGACTGCTCTCACCATTTGTTCTATTTTTTAATATTGATATTGCCAAGTTCTGATTTCTGGTTCAATATTTAATTTATCTTTACAAAACTCTTCATTTTATATCTTTTTAGGTATATTAACTATACCAAGTATAAACCACAGGTGTATATATATATTTTTTTAAAGGAATCTGAGAATAATTCCTATGAAAGACAGCATAGCATAGTGAATAAAAGCATCAATTTGGATTATTACAGTCTGGCCTTGAATCCTATCTCAGACATTTACCATTGGTGACTATACTGCTATTTTTTAGATATCTCATTTTAAAAATAGGATTAATGTTATGTTTTTATATGTATATTATCAATATAAGAGGAATTTAAAATAGGAAAGCTTTTAGAAAAAAGGATTAGTAGCTGTTGAACACTTAGTTCATACCTAGCTTTCTTACTACATAACATTTAATACATTTTGACTTTCTGTATATTCTTTCAATAGGTGTTGGGTGCCTAAGTTATCAGTTTTTGTAGAGGAATAGCATAATCATTCTAGCTCTCTTAAATTATTTGGTTTATCCTTCTTCCTCCAGCCCCCAATGTTATAATACTGATATAGGGGTTAGTATGCAGCCTGTCTTAGGAACTCAGCATTTTGAAAATCTCGTTTATTTTCCTTTATGAATTAGTTTCTCAACTTTACTAGGTTTTACAGCTAATCAATTCCAGATACAGACATACATATGTACCTACATAAATGGACAGGTAATTATTTCTGTTGTCATTTCAGTGGAATTTTAGGAGAGAAGAATATATTTACTTCTATCTTGAATAAGATGTTTCTCCTTATTTTTATATTTGAATATTTATATATATGTGTATTATAAACATGCACACATAGGGAATAATTGGGGTGAGTTTGCAGGAATTCTTACTTGAAGAAGAGAATTATCAGAAATTTCAAATCTTCATGGGTCTATATTTCTCTTTTCCCTGGTATTTTTAGATGTTATCTTTTTAAATAATTAATTTGCCACCCATTTATATACTGAATACATTTGAATTCTAGAATATTTTACAGGCTCTAGTAGTGATCATGGTACAACTAAAACTACTAAACAGGGATCCTTAGAATTTATGTGAACTTGATATTAACTATGAATTCAAAACATAGATTCAAGAAATAGTATTATTAGAATGTCAAAACACACATTTCTACTTGGAAAGTTTTCCAATTTTACTAAATAGTGCTGTGTTTCCAGTATATCAAGAATTCACAAGGTGAAATAATATTGCTGGATGGCATACCCTAGGGTAAATAGAAATTAAAAGCAAAGTTTATGTATAAAAATATATATGAAACCATATGCTATTTCTCATGATAATTCATCTATTGCTTATATTGTGGTATAGTTGCATGATTGGCTTTATTGTGTATAAAAGGGTATTTTAGAAAGCAACTGGAGATGATATCCCAGTGTGAATAAAAGCTTATCTTTAAGATTATGAAAGTTTAATTCTTCATTTGACTGTCAGAAAGCACATGACTTGTCCATGGATTAAACTCAATCCAAGGAATTTGACTTCTTGTCTGAGTAGCGGTAAAATTTGCAAGGTGTCTGACAAAGTTTTAGTAATTTAATATTTAAAGAGTTCTTATACATAAGAAGACAAACATATCAGTAGAAAATTAATAAAGCACACATACATAAAAGTTACACGAGAACACAGAAGTCCAATAAATATTTTGAAAATATATTCACATTCAAATGAAAACTAAACTTATAGTAAGAAACTAATTGGTCAACCAATTAGTTGTCATCCTTTTAAAAATATGATAATACTTAAAGTTTTCATGGGGTCACGAAAGTAGACATTTATATAAACTGTTGTTTCAGGTAAATACTTGTATAAACTTTCTGGAAAACAAGATAACTATTTACATCAGTTATTAATTGACATTTTATTTGAACTATGAATTTCACTTCTACACATTTATCCTAAGGAAATAATTAAGGATGTATGTAGTTTAGCCATGAGTATAATTAATTTGATAATGAAACATTTTATGTGTTTAAATGTAGGAGCTTGAGTAAACAAATTAAGGTAAATACAATTCTTTTTTCCATAGAAAATTGTTATGGGAGAGACTGGCTCAAGATGGCATCAAAAGAGGTTCCTCTCTTTGGTCCCTGGTAAATAATCCAAAAGTTATTCTGAGGAGTCCTAAATCCAGAGGGCTTTGTGGTTAGGGCAAAATTGGAAAACCTTTTGAGTAATTGAGACAAACACAGGCCACACAAAAGAGACATGAGGCAGAGTCATATGTCACTAAATAAGTGATAGGTGGAGAGAAACACCTGTAACCAAGGTGCGGGTGGAGAGAAACACCCAGGTAGTTATGATCCAGGACAGGAGTCTGCTGTGGAAACCTGTCATTTGGCCAGCATCCCTGAGAAAGGGAATGCTGAACACCCTTGACTGACTGGAGGTAGGTGAAGAGCTGACGTACTCCCACTGGACTAGGAACCCAGTGAAAATAAAACAATAGTGTGATGTGCTATACTCCCTGTCATCTACTCCTCAAAACTGGTTCTGATCTTGTCAAGTACAGTAGGCAGTGCAAACTCAGGCCTGAAACTCCAGAGGAGATATTGGCAGTGCCACAAACACACGCCAGGTCCCACAACTTGTTATCTCCAGACTATTCCTCCATATCCCCCCCCATCAGCAGCTGTTAGATAGGTGTACAGATTAACTGTACATATTAACTGTATCCCTATCTAACTGTACTGAAGCCCTTAAAGGCCACAATGTGAAAACATGTAACACTAGGCAAACCTGAACAATAGTAACACAGTACTAATGGCTAGAAAAGTAGAAATACTACAGATCCTTAAAATTTAGTAACAATAATTTTAAAAATATGAGGAAATAGAAAGTCACAAAAAAGGGATATGGAAAGATACTTTCAAACCATCAAGACAAAGAAAATATAGTAAAGGTGGATAGAGGGGAAAAAATCAGCTAACTGATAAAGTTACCCCTGTCAGACTTACATAAACATTCTCTGAGGAACACTTTTCCACTGCTGGTGGGAGTGCAAACTGGTCCAGCCACATGGGAAGGCTGTGTGGGGGACCCTCCAGTTTCGGAAAATGGAACTACCATTTGACCCAGCAATCCCACTACTGGGAATTTACCCAAAGGACACAAAAACACTAATTAAAAAAGACACATGTACCCGGATGTTTATCGCAGCAATATTTACAATTGCCAGGATATGGAAAACAACCCAAATACCCCAAAACTGAAGAATGGCTGAAAAATTGTGATATATTTACACAATGGAATATAAATGATCAATCCAAGAAGACAAACTTATGTCATTCACAGCAACATGGTTGGAGCTAGAAGGAATCATTTTAGTGGAAATAAGCCAGAAAGAAAAAGAAATACGGGATGGTCTCACTTATATAAGGGCTACAGGGAAGACAAACAGATGGACAAGAAAAATTTAATACTGCCAACAAAATTGAAGCACAGAGCTAGCGAGGGAGGAGAGTAAAATTGAGGAGGGAAAGGGCATAAGTGATAAAGATGGTTCATGGGTGATAAGGTGATGGGAGAACTTCTGGGTAGACAATGATGTGAGATATTTATGTGTATGTGTGTGTGATATCAATCAATAAAAAATTAAATTAAAAAATTAGAAAAAGAATTATCTGAGGAGATACTACAAGCAAGCAGAGAATGGGATTCAAAATACCTAAAAATAAATCTGCATGTCAAGTGCTCCATATCCTTAAAGATTTTCCTTTGGATATGAGGAAGAAATAAAGGCTGTCTTCAGACTGCAGAGCTAAAGATAAAATGACAATAGCAGGTCCTCAAAATATATAACTATTTTTTAGAAAGTGTACATACATGCAATAAAACAGAATGTTTTTCTGTGTTTTTAATATGAAAAATGCTAAAGATTATAGACTTAATATAATACAACTTGAATAATTAAAAGATAAACCATGTTTCTGAATATTGAAGAATAGATATTATGAATATACTTTCTTCCCAGGTTATTTTTTTAATTCTAGAAATAATAAAAAGACTAATTTTGGCACTTAGAAAATCAACTCTAGAGTGCATATGCAACAATTAATAGAGAAATGAGCCAAATCAGTTTTGAAAATTAAACTAAGATATTAAATGGACATTTTAACTGAGGTATATAAGCCATTATATAAGGTATAATACTTAAAACTATTATTGTGATGATCATAGATTAAGATATAAAAAGAAATGACTCAAAAATATGAATATATTTGTCACTGGGAAAAAAAGAATTTTTTAAAATGTATTTGTAAATTGATCAACCATTTGTAGGAAAAATAAGATTTTTTGAAATCTATCAAACCACAACCATATCCTCATGTAATATATCCAAATGTAAAATAGAAAACTGTTAAAATTTTAAAATAAAATATAGGAAATTATAAAACCACTGTAAGGACAGCATTCTCTAGGAATAATCTTACCAAGAGAAGGCACAAAGGAAAATGTTGATATCTTCAATAATATAAAAGTGAAAATGTCCGGGAATATTGAATTTAAAATATTAAATGGTAAACAAGGATAAACATTTTGCAAATCAGTAGCAAAAATAAATTCCTCATTAGAAATATAAACCCATATTAAGAAAAAAACATGTATTTATATGATAAATAACATGAAAAAATAGCATGGGAAAAATCTTCATCCATACTTGAGAATATAGAAATGGAAATTAAAACAACTGTGTGCTATTTTCAGTTACCCATTGCTGTTGAAAGGGCAAGATAATGGGTGAATTTTTAGTATGTGGTGGTAGTGATATCTGGTCAAAATCTCCCAGAATACAGCTCTATAGCATCAAAATTCTTAAAATATGTCTATTTTGATCAAAAAATTTTTGGATTATACACAAATAAAATAAAGATATATACAAGGTTTGTGTATAAAGCTACCATACATTGTTGTTGTTGTACACAATAATTGCCAGGTTTATGTACTCCACGTGTCAACAAAAATTATTGACTGAATGCCTAGTGTTTGAAGCAGGGGAAATTTACGGCAAAAATGATGAAGAGGATTTTTTCAGATAACTGCACTTAGGGATTTCTGTTAGTGCATTTCTATCTCTGGGTAGTCTCCGCTTCTGAATTCTCAGTCTTTAGCTTACCTTGGAGTTCAGCTTGAGGTTGATTAAAAAGAGAAACATGGTTTGATGATAGAGGGAGAGATGAAAAACACTGTTCATAGGTAGACTATAGCCTCAGCTGTAGGAAACACTTGATAATAAATTAGACTTTGTGTTTAAAACTAAAGTACTTAGTAAACAGTTATATAATAAGCCTAATAGCAGTGTTTATTAGTCTGCCTTGCACCATGAGTGCTCACTTGTTATTGCCATTGCAATGATTTCAATTATCCAGGCAAAATGAGTAACAGTGTCATGAGTGATTAGAGCTGAAGGTAACATATTCTTTAATGGTGATAATAACTGCTACTGTTAACACCTCAAATGAACTTAATTTTTTTTAATTAAAAAAAGATTTTTCCAAAATACACAACCAGAGCTGAATCAAATTAGCTAGTTGCACTGAAAATTTAACCATGAGATTGTATGAAGCAGAAAGACAACAATACTCAGTGGACTTCTTTCCACTCTAAGATGACTGCTAATTCTTTTACAACGAGACTGCAATTAATTTCTCAGAAGACACACAGTCAAAAAGAATTACTTGGTTATCATATCAGGATAATAAGAAACTATGACATGATTTGTTGACAATTTGAATAGAGCCAGGAATTCATTAGAAATCTTTGTCCACTTCAAAAAAGTATTTTTTCATATAGACCTCTCATAAATATTTTGGAGGGTTGGCTATTACTGATAAGCGTTCCATGAAATGACTTTTTCCTTCATTTTAATGACTTTTTTTCTTAGATCTCTATAGTACGGGCTCATAGTAGGATATTTAGAAAATGAAAAGTACTAAAGTACCTTAGTGTTATGGATCAGAGACAAGTGCTCTTGAGATTAATGAGCATCTCAAGACAGAGGATATGAAAGAGTAAGAGATAAGAATAAGAAATAGCTATTACAGATCTTTTAAGTTACAATAGTTATATATTTATTCTAAGTGCAAAGCACTTCATTGATTTCCTTTTGCATTCTAGTGATACCATATTATATTCATTAGTTTTGCTTAGTTATCTTTTAAAACTTTTTAGTTTATTGTTATTGATTGCATAGATATAATCACATATATGTATATGTGCATATATATGTATATATGTGTACATATATTACATCATTATCTACCCCAAGGTTCTCCCATTTTCTTAACACTCGTTAACCATCTTATTCTTCTGTGCCCTCCCCATGCCCTGTTTCTCCATCCTCCCCCTCTCTTGCTCTATGGTTCAGTTCTGTTGGCAGTTTTAATTTTTCTTATCTGTTTGTTTTTTTCCTAAATCCCCCATATAAGTGAGACCATCCCAAATCTCACTTTTCTCTTTCTGGCTTATTTCACTAACATGATTCCTTCTAGCTTCATCCATGTTGCTGCAAATGACATAAGGTTTTCTTCTTTCTTTGATTGATGTGTAATATGCCATTGTGTAAATATACCCCATCTTTTACAGCCATTCATCAGTTTGGGGCATTTGGGTTGTTTCTATATCTTGGCAATTATGAACAGCGCTGCAATAACTGTGCGCATATAGGTGTCCTTTTTATCATTAGTGATTTTGTGTCTTTTGGGTAGATTCCTAGTAGTGGGATTGCTGGGTCTAATCGTAATTCCACCTTCAGTTGTTTGAGGGTCCTCTACACAGTCTTCCATAGTGGCTGGACCAGTTTGCATCCCCACCAACAGTGGAAGAGTGTTCCTTTTTTTCCACATCTGTGCCAACACTTGTTTTTGCCTGGGTTTTTTTTTTGTTTTGTTTTGTTTTTTGTTTGTTTTTTGTTTTTAACATTGACCATTCTTACTTGTGTAAGATGGTATCTCAGTGTGGTTTTCATTTGCATTTCTCTGATTGCTAGTTACGCTGAGCAGTTTTTCATGTGCCTGTTGGCCATTTATGTTTCTTCATGGAGAAGTGTCTTTTTAGTTCTTCTTCCCATTTTTTAACTGGGCTTTTTGTTTAGTTTTTGTTGTGTGAATTCTTTGTGTGTCTTTGCTATCAGACTCTTATCACTTGTATGGAGGGCAAAAGTTTTTTACCTCTCGGTTGGGTTTCTTTTTGTTTTGTTTATTGTCTCTTGCTATACAGAAGTTTTTTAGTTTGATGTAGTCCCAGCTGTTGATGTTGTCTTTCATTTTTTGCCAGCTGTAGATGTGTGCTGAAATGAATTTCTGAAGTGTAATTCATGGAGGGTTTTGCCAGGTTTTTCTTTATGTATTTTATGGTTTCAGGTCTTATATCCAAGTCTTTTATTCATTTTGAGCTGGTTTTTGTACAAAGTGTGAGGGAGTTGTCTTGGTTTATTTTTTTTTTACATGTCGTGGTCCAGTTTTCCCAGCACCATTTATTGAAAAGGCTGTCCTTGTTGCAATGTGTGTTTTTTGTCCCTTTGTCAAAGGTTAGTTGTCCATATATGTGTGGTTTTATCTCTGGATGCTCAAATCTGTTCCTCTGGTCTGATCTGTTTTTGTACCAGTACCAGGCTTTTTTATTTTTTATTTTTTTATTTTTTAAAATTTTAAACTATACAATTTATTTCAGACTTAGAATTTATAAATAAAAGAAAATTAGGATGCAACAAGATATCAGTATGCAAATTAGGATACAACAAGATATCAATATGACAAATATTACAAGTTTTAAAACTTTAAGACAACTTGAGATTTGGATACAATAATAGAAGTAACAAATGGGGATGGTCTCCAATATCCTAGTTAGGAGATTTTTTTTTTTAAATAATTAAAAAAAATTTTTGTGGGAAGAAAACAAGTTACATAGGTATACATATTAAAATACCATAATTATGAAATTATAACCATGCAAAATAATATATTATTTACTGATGTGTGATGTAAAAGTTTCAAATACCACTGGCATGGCAAATATCAGATCCAGTGTACTAATTATTATTTCTGGGAATGTATAATGGGGAATAGGATAGAAGAGATATCCACAGAGAATGTCAACTATCTCTGTGATAGTTGTTCTTTTTAAAAAAATTTAATTTAATTTTTTAAATTTGCATATATATATGTGTACTTATATTTATATTACATTATTGCATTATTGTGTACCCAGGGGCTTTCCCACTTCACTAATTATTATAGCTTTGTAGTATAATTTGAAGTCTGGTATTGTAGCTTTGTAGTATAATTTAAAGTCTGGTATTGTAATACTTCCATTCTCTCTTTTTTTTTGTCAGGAGGATTTTTGCTATTCAAGGTCTTTTGTTATTCTAGAGGAATTTCAGTAATTTTTGTTCTCTTAAAAAATGTCATTGGGATTTTTATTGGAATTGCATTAAATCTGTAGATTGCTTGTGGTAGAATAGTCATTTTGATGTTGTTGATTCTTCCAATCCATGAGCAGGGAATGTCTTTCCATTTTTGTATATCTTCTCTTTCTTTTAAGAATGTTTTTGTAGTTTTCTTTGTATATGTTCTTCACTTCTTTTGTTAGGTTTATTCCCAGGTACTTAATTTTCAGTGCTGTGATGGTAAATGGAGAGGTTTTTTTTTTTTAATTTCTTCTTCTGACTGATTTTTTGCATATAAGAAAACCACTGATTTCTATGTGTTTATTTTGTATTCAGCTACCTTACTGAACTGGTTTATTATCTCAATTAGTGTTTCTGTGGATTTTTTAGGGTTTTCTACATAGAGTATCATGTCATCTGTGTATAATGATAGTTTCATTTCTTCTTTCCCTACCTATATATATTCCTTTTTTGTCTTCCTCTTGCTTTATTGCCCTAGCTAGAACTTCCAGTACTATATTGAAAGCAATGGTGAGAATGGACATCCTTACCTGGTTCCAGATCTTAATTGAAATGGTTTCAGCTTTTCCCATTCAGGATGTCTATGGCCATACCACCCTGGACACACCTGATCTCATCTAATTTTGTTTAATTAAATATGTTCAGGTTTGATTGACCAAATCATTTTCATTGATCTTAAAATGTCTATTATAATGTACCTCTTCTCTCATTAAAAATTCAGAATAAAATTTTCAAAATAAAAACATCCATTTAATAAATTTTAATTGCAATTTCAAACTGTATAGATTAATTTGGGCAGGATATTTTGTGAAGAATGGTTGTTACTTATAACATTATTTTATCTAAATATGGTTTAGTATCACTCATTTATTGAGTTATTTAATAATATATAGATTGCTACAAAATATATATGCTATATGTATACACTACATATGTGCTATAAAATAGCTCATTTTTATTTTAGATTTGTATCATTATGGCAAATATGATTTTTCACACAGTTATTATTGATTATATAGGTAAAATTATGATTTTATGATTTTTAGATATGTATTCACACACCTTATAATATTCATTTTATAGCCATCATGCCATAAGTTTTCTTGTTGAGCATATCTTCAAATAATTATAACATTATTTCCTCAATTGCAAAAATGATTATATTAAAGAAATAAAAATGATTATATTAGCCGGGCATGGTGGCGTGTGCCTCTAAGTTTCAGCTTATGAAGCCGCTGGGGCTGGGGATCACGGTTCGAGTCCTGCTCGGGGCAACACAGAGAGATCTAGTCCCCAAAAAATAGTTGGGCGTGGTGACATGTGCCTGTAATCACAGCTACCTGGGAAGCTGAGGCTGGGATTGCTTGAGTCTGTGGTACCCCGGGCAGCGTGAACCTGCGGTTCCACGAGCAAAATTAGCGAGACATAGTCTCAAAAAAAAAAAAAAAAGACTATATTACTTTCTCATTCATGTTCTAATATATTGATTAATACTTGCATAATGTTGAAAAATCATAAATTTATTTCTGGGAGGACACTCTTGTAAGCTTAGTTCTTATTTTAGTGTAATTAGAATTTCAACAGTGCATATAATGCAGGTTGTGGGAGATACATATTCACTAATACATTAAAGAAAAATTCTGTTTTTCGTTTTCTAAAGTATTTTCCCTGTCAGGAATAAGTGTTGACTCATCTCAATTACTCCTCTGCACAGGATATATGAGAGTATCTCTTATTTGATGAGAGTATCTGTTCTGATTACTATTAATAGATTTCCAAACCTTGAAACATTTTTGAATTCCTGGAATAAACCATATTTGTCATAATTGATTATCTTTTACCATATAATTCTAGAATCCATTATCTCATATTTGATTTAGAATTTTGTCATCTATAATTATAACTCTAATTAGTCAATAATATTTTGTACTATTGCTAGGAATTTTTTAAGTAAGAGGAGGCAGAATTTTATCATTCTTTTCAGTATCCATTTATAGGACCATATGCTGTGTCTTTTAAAGCACACCACTTACTGGACACTATTTTTCTTTTAAAGCTGCATTACAGAGAACTTGAAATTTTTATTATAATTGTAATTATAATTTAAAACATATAATTATAATTTATAATTTAATCTTCACTTTTGTGATTGAATTAATACTTGAGATTATACATCCATGAGACTTTTCTGTCATTTTCTTTTGTATGAAAACTATAAAACTTTAATTTGTAAATACAGACCTCTTCATATTCAAAAAGATATGTCATTGATTTTCCCTTCTAACACTACTTTTTCTAACCCCTCCATCAGAAGCACCTGTCCATTTTAGATGATATTTCTATTCTCTTTTCTTTGCAATTATCTTCTTGTAGTTTGTTTTGCTCTTTTTTTTTTTTTTTTTTTGGTCTTTCTCATTTTTCTCCATTGCTTGAGACAGTATTTTACTCTTGTCACTTAAAGGACTGAAGTATTTTTGACAGCCTGAAATATTTCCTTTATTGAGTTCAATGTAGGTGTTAATTCTACTATTATAATATAGTTTCCTTGCAAAACTTCCATTTTTCAGTCAACAATCTAAGCTTGATTCTAAGAATTTTCTGCTCCTTTTTTGAAAATATTCTTTCTTGCAGTCAATTGAGGATTCCAGAGGTCTTTAAAATTCTTTGTAATTATTCAGTGGGCCATTTATTTTCAAAAACACACACTTCTTTTGAAATTGTGATTTGTATTACCATGTTCTTTTTCAGTGCTCATAAACCTAAGGTGCGAATGGTTGTGGTTATTTGTACTTTTTTCTCTATTTTTCCCTGAGTGAAGAAAAGCTTTATTTATGTGGACTCATTTGTCAGCCTATGGTGTTTAGCACAATTCTGATGTTGTAAAGTGGGATAGTTTTCTCCCATTTGTCTGCTTTCCTGACACACAGACTAACTACTCCCCAGACTCTCATCTCTCTACTTCCCATCTCATTTTGATTTTCTCTGAAACCAAACTTTATTTCTAGGAACCCCATTCTTTTGCTTTTACCAGGTTATGTTTGGGTTATGGTTGCTTCTGATTGTTTTGAATGTTAAGAATTGTTCCCTACCGCTTTCTGGTTTCTTGCTGCCATTTTAGAGACAAGATGATTCAACAAGTAAAATCTGGAGAACTCAGTACATAAGATTTGAAGATTTTTCTTAATCTACTTCAAGAGAATTATAGACAATGAAAATTCCTTCCAGAATCTACTATGATGTCAGTGTTAGTTTTCATTGGTGATTTGATATTTAATATGAATTACACTTGCTTTGATATTTTAGCAGAAAGCTGGGCAATTCTGGCATTAGAGATTACAAATGAAATTATTTTATTAGAAATTCTTTTGGGTACTTCCATTGAGATCTTATTTTATTGTGCCTCGTTTAATCCATAGTTACTAATATATCGGGAGTAAGAATGGTCTATTCTTTACTTTTTTCCTCTAAAATTACTGAGAAATAATTAAAAAATAAGCCTCTACATATTTAAAGTGTATAAAGTGATAATTATATACACATATACATACTTCGTGGAATGATTACCAAGATTAAGATAATTAACATAGCATATCCATAAACTCACATAGTTAACTCTTTTTCATGCAAATCAGAAAAAGCAAGAAACCACCTCACATCTGCTAAAATGCCTGTCACAAAAAAGAGGAGAGATAACAAATGTTGGTTAGGAGATGAAAAAAAAAAACAAAAACCTTTTACCCTGTTGATGGGAATGTAAATTGGTACAGCCATTATGTAAGACAGCAATAAATGTTTCAAAAAGTAAAGTTAAAGCAAAGAAACAAAGTGACACTAACATATGATCTAGCAATCTCATTCACAGGTATGTAACCAAAGGAAATAAAACCTGGGTCTCTAGGATATCTTTCTGTGCCTCTAAGAGACATCTGTACTCCCTTGCTCATGGCAATATTATTCACAAAATTCAAGATATGAAACAGCCTAAATGTCCTTTGATGGCAGCCTCCTCCAGAGTAATTCTTGGACTTGTTCCTGTGGCTGCAAGAGCTTGGAGTTCACTAACTACAGGCTTTAAGTTGCTGGAACCTCAGCCACCAGAAGCAGTGACTCCCTACCTATTCCAGTGGCTGGGAGAGCAGTGAGCAAGCTTAGTGATGGGCCAGTCCTCTGGGATCTCACCCCACTTGGGAGTGGTGGCTATGGGCCTGTATCTGGTGACTGGGAGGTCTGGGAGCAATAAAACTAACAATGCTATATGGCAAATGTGTCTTAATATTTTTTTGAAAGTGCTGATTTTCTGATGACCTTTTAGAGAAACAGTACATTGGCTCACAAACACTCCTTTGCTTAAAAGTAATTTCTCATCGCTTATCTCAGGTTGCTGTTACAAAGCCCATGATACATTCTCAAGAATTTCCAGTCTGGAATAATTCAAATTAAGTGTCTCAGAGAGTATAGGGCAGACACGAGTAACAGCCTCGGGATACATTTCATTTCGGGAAAATTGAAAAATAACAGTATCTGGCAACTTATCTTGATAGAATGAAAAATTTATATTCTCTGTAGGGTTTTTATTTAATAGGGTTACTTATTTTTGTTATTGCTGAACTTTTATCAAAAAATTTCAAACAATATGAAGCAAAACATGAAGATAATAATATCATACATGATATGTTCAATGACATAAGTGTTCTACATTATACTGCCAGAAATGAAATTGAAAAAAACGTTGCATTTAGAATTTGTCAAAATATGGGAAACCATACCATGGTATAAAGATTTACTTTCTTTTGAAAACATAGTTTACATATAAATTTAAATTAAAATCAATTCCTCATACTGTAACTATTTAACAAAAGCATTTATTTTTAAAAAGCAAATGTAATGAATTTGCCATCCATTTACATGATGTCTTTTTTACTAAATTATTTTTTGATATTCTTTGTGCATACACTGTTTTTTTGCATCTCATTACCTACCCCAGGGTTCTCCCACAACCTTATCACCCATGGAACATTGTCTTAATCTTTTGCACCCCTTCCACCCCTAATTTCCCCCTCCCCCTCTCATGCTCTGTGCTTCAATTCTGCTGAACGTTAGTTTTAAATTTTTGTTGTCTGTTTGTTTGTTTTCTCTTTATCCCTCATATCAGTGAGGCCATCCAGTAGTTCTCATTTTCTTTCTGACTTGTTTCTGCTAGCATGATTTTAATATTTTTTTTCTGATTTGTTTCTGCTAGCATGATTCCTTCTAGCTCCATCTTTGTTGCTGCAAATCACATAAGTTTATCTTTTTTGATTGACGAATAGTATTCCATTGTGTACATATACCACAACTTTCTGTACCATTCATCTATTTGGGGGCATTTGGTTTGCTTCCATATCATGGCTATTGTAAACAGCACTGCAATAAACATCTGGGTACAGGTGTCCTTTTGGATTAGAGATTTTGTCACCTTTGGGTAGATTCCTAGAATTGGGATTGCTTGATCAAAGGAGAGTTCCATTTTCAAGTAGCTTAAGGGCCCTCCACACAGCCTACCATACTGGTCCAGTTTGCATTCACACCAGCAGTGTAAAAGTGTCCCTTTTTCTCCACATCCACGTCAGCACTTGTTGTCCATTTTTTTCCTTTTTTTTTTTAGAGACTAGGTCTCTCTGTGTTGCCCCAGTAGTCCTGAACCCGTGGACTCAAGTGACCCTTGGCCTCAGCTGGGATTAACAGCATGCGCCACCGCTCCCATCAGCTGCCTGTTTTTTGGATGTGGGCCATTTTTACTGGTGTAAGATGGTATCTCAGTGTGGTCTATATGGCCATAACACCCTGAACGTGGCTGATCTTAGAAGCTAGTCAGAGCTGGGTCAGAAGGGAGAACAATGTCATTTTGGAAGAACATCACACTTGCACATGTGTACATGTTTCACTCTCCCTCCACCAGCACTTTAGTGCCACAACTCTATCACCTTCCCTTTGTTTTCTCTTCCTTCTGGAAACTAGTATATTTCTCATAGTCTTGGAATTATTTTTGCTGTGCTTTGCAAGTTTGCTTTGAGTATTTGTATTTTGCAAATGAATGAACCATCTCATAACTGTCTTTTATTTTCTGCTTTATTTCACTTAGCAAAATGATCTCAAGATCCTCTATTTTGTTCCAAAAGATACTATTCCATTTTTTAACAGCTGAGCAATATTCAATATCCTTATCGATTCATCTATTGGTGAGAATTTAGCTTGTTTCCTTGACTTACTGAGTGATTGGTGCATCCATGATCATAATAGTAAATCTTTTCACATTAGTTTGTCCTTGCTTTTGTGGTATAGTGGTATGTATAGCTGCCTTCTATATTACTGTGTCCATATTCTCTAAGAAATGTATTAGAGATAGAAAATATATTTCTCTAAGAAAGTATTATTGAAACACATGGCTATTTCCAAGTGTTTTATTTTGGGGGGGAATCTCCATACCATTTTCCATAGAGCATTCACCAGATTACCCACCAACAGTGGATAAGATTTTCTTTTTCTGTAAATCCTCACCAACATACATTTCTTGTCTTTATTTACATAGACCAATCTTATAGGGGTAAGGTGACATCTCATTGTGGTTCTGATTTGCATTTACCTTATAACAAGTGATCTTGACCATTTTATGCACCTATAGGTCATCTGAATATTTTCTTAATGGAAATATCTATTTAGATCTTTTGTCCTTTTTGTTTGAGTTGTTTTTTCATTATTGAACTGTATGAGTTCTTTCCATAATTTCAATAGAAATTAACACTTTATTGGATGTACGATATTTAAATATCTTTTCCCAGTCCATAGTCTCACTTTTTAGTTTTGTACTGTTTTCCAAAAGGTTTTTAGTTTGGTGTAGTCCCATTTGTTAGTTCTTGCTTTTGTTTCCCTGGCTGCTAGAGTTGTGTCCCCAAATATATTTCTATGGTTGATCTCCAAGATTCTGTCACCTTTATTTTATGTACTTTATGGCTTCAGATCTTATATCCAAGACTTTAATCCATTTGAATTAATTTTTTGTGTATGGCCTTAAAAAATAATTTTACTTTTTTTACTTTTGTTTTTGCATGTGGCTCTTCATGTTTCCAACAACTTTTATTAAAGGAATTTTACTTTATTATAAGATCAGGACTTTTTGTCAACAACTCCTTATATTTGTTTGGGGTTATTTCTGAGATTTATATTCCATTTCTCTGTGTTTTTTTTCCCTTTTTTTTTTGGCTACAGTATTGTACTCTTTTGATCACTATCACTGTATACTCTAGTTTGAAGTTACAGAGTAAGGTACCTCAATTTTTCCTCTTTTTCTATTTGGAGTCAAAAACACTACATTCAAAATATTGATATGAAACTAATGCTTAGTGTCATTTCCAAATACTTTGAACAAGAGAGAAATTTTACTCAACATCCAAACGAATGACTTTAATAACCCCAAACATTAAGAGAAGGATGAGGGCATTAACCACAAGATGGATATTTCACATTAATTATTTTCCTTTAAAAGTAAGACTCATTTGACCCAGCAATGGCTCTTCTGGGAATGTACCCAAAGGAGAAATCAGTATGGGTACAAAGGGACACCTGTGCCCAGTTCTTTATTGCAGAAGTATTTATAATTGCAAGGACCTGGAAGCAACCCAAATGTCCCAAAACAGATGAATGGATGAAAAAGATGTGGTATATACACACAATGGAATATTACTCATCAATTAAAAATGACAAATTAGATGAATTTATGATAACATGGATGCACCTAGAAGAAATCATATTAGCAGAAACAAGTCAAAAAGGTAAAGACAGACACCAAATGGTTTCACTATTATATGGGACTTGGGAAAGATAAACAAAAAGCTATGAAGAAAAGTCAAAAAAAACTAACAACCAAATTGAAATACACAACTCGGTGTTGGGGGCAGGACAGAGGGGGGTATGATCAGGGAGGGTGGGGGGGTGAATCCTGGGGATTACAAAGATGTGAAATTTATATATATCATTTGCTTATTATTAAAAAAATAAATAAATAAAATTCTACTGGCAAGACAGCAAAGCAAGAAATAAAATAAAATAAAACTAAGACTCATATGAATTCATTACAAAATAAAAGTGATAGATTTATCACAAATAATTACTCAATAGACCTGAAGGAAATAGTCCAAAACAAATGAGACAGAAACTCAGTCATTCAATTCTTAATTATATAATTTCATTTCATAGATATCATTCCTTTTTATATGTAGACAATATTTTATTGCACAATCATAGACTTATCATAGACTTTGGGGGTCAGGAGAATATTTTAAAAGACTTAATTAGCATATTTATTCAAATAGTAATAATCGTGATAATTATAAATATATTTCCTACCAGAGGTAAATATTCGGAACATTTTGGTCTCTTTGACAATTATATTTACTGCACATAATTTAAAATACAATAAAAATTTGAGTGAAATTCATAGATACCATTCTTAATGTAACTTAAGGAGGCCATATCCTTTATTGTAGACTCTGTTGAATGTGGATTCAGTTTTTCTAATATTTGACTTCAAATATATGACTTCTTGCTTAATTTGGAAGCTTTGCCATATGTTTGTATCCTACAACACCTTGCTGTGTATTCCTAAGAACTTATCAAGTGACAGGCCTCTCAGATAGAGGGTCTGTTTTTCAATCACTCAGGTGGTTGTCTCCACATGAGAATTTTTCAAAATCATAAAACCTCAGGGAAGTCATTTTCTTGATTTGAGAGTTTATAGAATTTTACATGATAAAGCAAATGTTTTTTTT
>PVHY01021799.1:0-23291 GCA_004024945.1 Uropsilus gracilis
GTGTCGGGGTGGGGGGCGGGATCAGGGGGCGTCTCCGCCACGGTAGCGGCTGTAGCCTCTAGGGCGCAGCGCCAGGCTGGGGTCTGCGTGGCCCGGGGAGGTTGAGCATTGCGTCCCCAGAACCTGTATAATAGCACCTGGTACACAGCAGGCGCCCAATAAATGCCTGCTGACGCTGGGATTCAGAGGCACTCAGTCACTGCCACTGGAATCCAGGAATCCTAGAGTTCCCTTCGCGGGCTCGGGAGGTCCTGTCTGGGCTTCTCAGGCTGCGACACGATAACGACAGCAGCTATTATTGTTGGCAGGCTGCCAGGAGCCCATTTTACAGACGAGGAAACTGAGGACACGAAAAGCGCTGAACACGGCTGCTCCGGGACAAGCAAGCCTTGAAACCCTCTGCAAATACTGAAACCCGGAGCCAGGGCGCCAGTCTCTGCTCCATCGGCCTCTGTGGCTGCGGCTCTGCCCCCTGCAGGGTGACCACCAGCGCTCCCTCCTCTCTCCCTAGGACCCAGTCTCTCCTACCGCTACACCGTGGCCAGTGCTGACACTGGGGTCAGAGGACGTGTGTCTCCACTCCAGGGCAGGATCTCAGAACTCCAGGGTAGGGAGGAGAGAAATTCTGGTGTGGGGCGGCGGGGAGAGGGAGGGACCGCCGGAGCCAGCCTAGCCGGGGAACCACGTCCGGTCTGGAGAGAATCGGAGACCGAAGGGAGATGGGCCTTGATCCTATAGACGTCAAGGGATGGACGACGAGATTTGAACGGGGTAGCTTTTGAGTTCCAAGCGAGACACGAGGTCCCCTCTTTACATCCCCCCGCCCTCGCTCCCCCGTCCCGTCCCCGCCCCTTCCCACCTCCGCCCGCTGCCTCGGGGCCCAGCAGGTGCCGCGGCCTTTGCAGCGCAGGCGCGGTTCCGGCCGTGCGCGGGTCTCTGCTGGCCCCTGCTGGCAGCCTGGGGCAAGCCTCTGGAAACTGAAGTTTCAGAGATTGATTTATTTAGACAATAAAGCTTATTCTGAGCTTTGTAAATATTAACCCGTTGATTCCCAGGGCAACCCTCAGAAGCGTGTGCTCCAAGAGCCTCACTTTCCAGAGGGAGGAAGCTCAGCCAGAGAGATCAGCCACTGGCCTGATCAATATCCTGACCCGGGTTAAAACCCTGGGTAGGTGGCAACTAGTAAGCAGATTTCACCTGCATGTCTTTAGGGCAACTGGTAAGCAGCTGTGTGCTGCGTCCCAGGCACTGAAAAGGCCAGTAAACAATCATGCAATCCCCATTAAAACACCACAGTCTTAGCCGGGCATGGTGGCACGCGCCTATAATCCAAGCGCTGGGAGGCAAGAGGACAGGGATCGCTTGAGTTCGCGGACCCGGACTACCCCGGGCAACATAGGGAAGACCTAGTCTAAAAACAACAACAAAAACTCCAAAGTATTCAAGTAACAGAACAAAGGTGATTAAAGTTTATATAGAACCGTGTCAGAGCAAAAGCAATAGTGAGGAAAAAGGAGAGAAATCAAGGCATCCTATTACTTGGCTGTCAACTACACTATAAAAGTGACAGTGGTTCGGCCGGGGCTAGGGATCGCGGTTCGAGTCCCGCCTGGGGCCCGTAGCGAGACCTAGTTCCAAAAAAATAGCTGGGCGTGGTGGCGCGCGCCTGTCATCCCAGCTACCTGGGAAGCTGAGGCTGGGGATGGCTTGAGTCAGTGGTACCCCGGGCAACGAGAGCCTGCGGTTCCACGGGCAAAAATAGCAAGACCTGGTCTCAAAAAAAAAAAAATTACAGTGGTTAAAATAATACGACATTGGAATAAAAATAGAAACAACGATCAGTGGAACAAAATCAAAAGCCCAGAAATAAATCCATATATAATCAGTACTTAATTCATGATACAGGAACCACAGTCATATAGTGCAGAGAGAAGAGTCTCTTCTCTCTGGGAAACAGGTGCTATGAAACAATCACATGCCAAAGAATGAGTTGGTTTACTCTCTAATGCCATGCACCAAAGGAGATCCTAAGTGCACCAAAGATTTGGCGATAAGGCCTGCAACGATATAGCATGCAGAAGACCTCCATGACAAAGATGTTTTTGGAGCCTTGACCCTTTGGGGTTTTTTTTGTTTTTGTTTTTGTTTTTTTGAGTCTAAGTCTTGCTATTTTTGCCCGTGGAACTACAGGCTCTCATTGCCCGGGGTACCACGGACTCAAGCCATCCCCAGCCTCAGCTTCCCAGGTAGCTGGGATGACAGGCGTGCACCACCACGCCCAGCTATTTTTTGGAACTAGGTCTCGCTACGGGCCCCAGGTGGGACTCAAACCACCAACGAGCCACCATGCCCGGCCCTAGCCTTGACTCTTTGGGCAAAAGAAATAAAAGTAAACAATTGTGGCTACCTCAAATTAAAAGACTTACACAACAGAAGAAAGTATATGCCCATTAGAAAACACCCTGCGGAATGGGAGAAAACACATCAAACAATGACAAGGAGTCAGAGATAACTTTTTCTATCAAAGAAAGAAAAACATATTCTATTTAACAATAAAACCCCAAACAAGCCAGGCATGGTGGCACGTGCCTGTAAGCTTCAGCCCATGAAGCGGCTGGGGCTAGGGATCACGGTTCGAGTTCCGCTCGGGGCAACACAGCAAGACCTAGGCCCAAAAGATAGCTGGGTGTGGTGGCGCGCGCCTGTCATCCCAGCTACCTGGGAAGCTGAGGCTGGGGATGGCTTGAGTCCGTGGTACCCCGGGCAACGGGAGCCTGCGGTTCCATGAGCAAAAATAGCAAGACCTGGTCTCAGAAAAAAAAAACAAAAACAAAACAAACAATGGAATAAATGGGTGATGGATCTGAACAGATGAGTCACCAAAGAGGCTATCCAGAAGGCGAAGAGATGTGTGGAAAGGTGTTTGCTGTCACCTTTAATGAGGAAGATTCAGGTCAAAACCTAAACGTTCGTCTATGCTTGTCAGTGTGGCGCATGTTAAAAAGACCCCAGCACCAGAATAAGGCATGTTACTCCTTTTGTGCAACCAAACAAAAAAGAACACAATCAGATTTAGTCTTTTCAGTAACTAAATCGATCTAAATGTGAGGTCCCAGATAGGTTCTGAGAAAGAGCTTCAGTTCATTTCTTATGACCGGAAGTGCCCTAGAGTAACACCTGAATCTGGGTTAAAAATAACAACAAACACGTCGGCGTTTTCCCAGGGAAACCTGGCAGGGATATTGACATGATGTCACGTCATTGGATTTTGCTCAATTAAAGAAAAAAGGGGAAAGTAATAAACCACCGAACCGTGCTTTGCCGCCCATAGGCTGGCAGGTGGTGCGTCTTCGTGTTCTAGAGGGCAGCGTGCTGGAGCGGCTCAGGGTGCAGCCTCTGCAGCCAGTCCCCCCGCCCCCCGCCCCGGGTCTGCCCCAGGTCAGCCAGGTCCCACTCGGTAAACTTCCCGTGTCCGTTCAACGAGCCCGTACTGCTGAATCGCGGGGAGCCGCCGCGCAGAACGCATGCGCAGTACGCGGCCACGCATCCCGGACGTTTCGGTTTGCCTCCTTGCGAGGAAACTGTTTCTGGGGAAATTCACAGCGGAGACCTGCGACTTTTCTCCCGAGAACTGAATGAACGAATGGGAATAATCATGATTTTTTTTTTTGAGACCAGGTTTTGCTGTGTTGCCCGGGATAGTCTCGAACCCGCGAACTCAAGCGATCCCCAGCCTCAGCCTCCCAGGTAGCTGGGATTACAGGTGCGCGCCATCGTGTCCAGCTGTTTTCTCGAGATCAGGTCTCGAACCTACGGACTCAAGTGACCCCTAAGTAGCTGGGGTTATAGGCGCTGGGATTATAGCCTCCCAGGTACTTGGGATTATAGGCGCACGCCACCACGCCTGGCTTGACTTTTTTTTTTTTTTTTTTTTTTTTGAGACCAGGTCTCGCATTTTTGCCCGTGGAACCTCAGGCTCCAGTTGCCCGGGGTACCACAGACTCAAGCCATCCCCAGCCTCAGCTTCCCAGGTAGCTGGGATGACAGGCGCGCACCACCACGCCCAGCTATTTTTTTTTTGGAACTAGGTCTCGCTACGGGCCCCAGGCGGGACTCGAACCACGATCCCTAGCCCCGGCCGCTTCATAGGCTGAAGCTTACAGGCACGAGCCACCGTGCCCGGCTTTGACCATGATTTCTGGTAAGTTTTTCTATTTGCTATAAAACGGGCTTCAGGGGTATTGCTTTGTTAGGACTCGAAGATTATTTTCTCCTCTCAGCTGACCGCGATGGCAGCAACGTTCAACTGCGTGTTGTGAGCAGGACTGAGGTGTGTTTCCACCCTCTCTCTCTCCTCCATAGAATCCCATGAAGAAGCGGTCACTCGTGGCAACGCCTTCGTCTTTGCATCATCTCAGCAGGGGATCGTGTTGCCGCTCGTTAAAACAAGAGAATTGGAAACGCTTCGTACGCGGCCTTGACTGAAAGTCCTCTGGGAGCTGAGTTTGAGCTGAGCAAGAAGAGAATCTGCCACTTGCTTGGGGGCTCCAGGGACCTCCCACGAAGGTGGGGGCTTTCCCCCCTCATCAGGACTCAAGAGGACTCGCCCCAGGAGAAAAGCCCTGGGAAACTCAAGACAGGAAACCCCAGGTAGAGTCCAGCGACTCTGGCCTTGACTCATGACCTGCAGGGCCCGGATGCAGCGCGCTCCTGCTTGGCCTGGACGAGTGGCCCGCAAGGCCGGCTCAGCCGCCGCGTGGTTATTCTGCCCTGAGAATTTATGCAAAAATTGGTAAAATGAATTGGAAGCAGATTTCGTTTTTTTACTCTACTGTTGACTAGAAAATGGTTGTAAACAAGGAGGACAGGGTTTTTGTGTTTGGAGACTGGGTCTCGCTATGTTGCCCGGGGTACCCTGGACTCAAGCGATCCCCAGCCTCAGCCTCCCAGGTAGCTGGGATTACAGGCTTGTGCCACCACACCCAGCTATTTTTTGAGACTGGGTCTCGCTATGTTGCCTGGGGTACCTTGGACTCAAGCGATCCCCAGCCTCAGCCTCCCAGGTAGCTGGGATTACAGGCGCACGCCACCACACCCAGCTAATTTTTGGGACTAGGTCTCGCTGTGTTGCCCCAGGCGGGTCTCGAACCCACGGGCTCAAGCGATTCCTAGTCTCCTAGTCTCAGTCTCCCTTCCTAGACTGGGATTAAAGGCACGTGCCACCGTGCCCGGCCTGGGATTTTCTTTTCGGAGGGACGTCGAAGCCTCTGCTGAAGTGAGACAGGAGCTGCATGCAGTTTTCCTTCTGTTTTTCCAAGCAAAGCCAGGTCCACCAGGCCACCGTACCTGCTCAGCCACCCCCTGCAGCCACCATCACCCATCATCAGCCATCATCACTTGACTCCTCCCCACCCTCCCCACTTCCCATCACCGTCCCCACCTGCTTGGGAGTCCAGCCTCAGACCACAGCTCAGGTCTCCTCTCCTCTCCCATCCCCCTCCATGGTCAGCCTTTGCCCTAACTGTGCCTTCACCTGGTCTTCACCCTTGGTCCCCAAGCCAGCCGGCACTCACCTCCTGGGTCACACCTCCTTGGGGGCACTTCTGGGTGGTGCCCTGCCTCAGGCTCACCTGGGTGCTTTCTCCCTCAACGTTCCAGCTCAAACCTTGTTTCTAGTGCTGGAGAGGATGCGAAGAAAAGGGGGCCCTCGGGGTGGGAATGTGTTAGGAGTCGCGTTTGGAATGAAGAAGAAATGAGACGGAAGAGACTGGTAGCAATCTGCAAGGCCACAGAATGGGGATTCTAGGAGGCACGTTTAGGTTTAATTTTATGAAGTTGCGAAGCCCCTAATACACCCCAGCAAGGAAATGTCACAGTGATGTAATGAGGAAGTAGCAAAGTGTATATGACATGCAGCAGGGATGATGCGGGATGCGTGGTAACAGAATTTATTTGTGGGGGCAACAGTCATTGCTAATAGGGCATATGTCTCTTGGGGCATTCCAAAGCAGTTAGGAAGCTGGGTTACAGGTGAGAGACGTGCTATTGCCCACCGTTTAGTGTGCCGGAGGGGGTGAGAGAGGAGGTGTTCCTCTTAGCTGAAGCTCCTCTCTCTCCCTGCTTCCACCTTCCACAGGAATGGAACATGAGGCAGCTGCCATGGAAGAGTTTGGTCGGTCCTTAAAACATACCACCACCCTGTGATGCCGCTGGTCTGCTCCTAGATACCTACCTGACAGGAGTCAGTCAAGTGTTCAAACAAAACCCTGCACAGGAACGTCTGCGGTGGTGCTGTTCACAATGGCCAAAATGGAAGCAAACAACCCAAACCCCCACGGATGGAGCGACAGATACACAAAATGTGGTCCACCCACCGCTGGAATATTATTCAGCCATGAAAAGGGAAATGTGCCACATTCTATAATGCAGATGAACTCTGAGGACTTATGTTCAGTGAACTAGGCCAGAGAGTGTTCTGGAATGTCCACAACAGGCAAAGGCAGAGAGTGGGTCTGTGGCACCAGGGGCGGGGGGTGGGGATGGGGGTGACTAATAATGGGGGATTTTTGAGGTGATAAATATATTCTGGAATTAGGAGTGGTTGTACTATCTTGTGAATGTACTTAATGCCTTAAGTACACTAAGTACACTTAAGTCATTTAAATACTTAAACTGTATGCTATAAAATGATGGAAATTATATATATATATATATTTTTTTTCCTATTACATAGTGTCTCCCCCACAGTAGAGACCAGAATTACCTGGTTACTCCTGTGTCCAGCACAGGGACAGGCATGCAGTGGCGGGGGATGGCGGGGGGGGCAGGGAGGTCAACAGATGTTTGTTGAATGGCTGAGTGAACGTGTGCATCAACAAACCCACTCTTCCTGAGAAAGAACACTCCCTCTCTTCAGCATCTGTGAATGGGACAATGGAACAGAAGCCTGACTGTGGGGTCCTCAGAGGTTCTGGAACATCTCCTCCCCCACCCCTTAACTTGGAGTCTGGATTTCCCTCCAGCTCAGACACCCAGTGGAGACAGAATCTGTATTGACGAGCGAGGACCAAAAAAGGGGGACGCAGTCCTTTAGCAAGTAAAACTTTTATTAAATAAATTTTCAGTTTCTCCAGACCAAAGAGAGGCGTTTGGGACACGGATGATGCCTGAAGCGCCTCGCCTGAAACACGCCACAGTGACAAGGGCCTCGCCAGCCACAGGAAATCTTTGACACAAAACTCAAACCAAAGTCCCCTCTCAGTCCTTTTCTTTTCCTCCATGTGTGTGTTGTGTGTGTGTGTGTGTGTGTGTGTGGCGGTTTGTCTCCAAAAGTCAGTTTGCAAGTTGAAACTTCATGAAATTACTCGTAGCAGAAATAAAGTACATCGTACAAATCACGTGGGTCTTCGGTGTGGAGTATAAAAATGGTATTTACAGCCAGTAAACATGGACCAGAGGGCATATGCCACGGCACACCAGCACACGTTCCCAAGCAGGCCTGACGGAGGGGGGGGCTTGGGACCCCGGGATTCGGAGGAGGCCCCCTGCAGCCCCGAGCCCACGCTTGCACACACAGACGCACGGGACACAGGCACGCTAGAGTCTCGGAACAATTATCAAACTCTAGAATATCGAAACAAGTTGGTTTGAAGATTTTTTTTTCTTTTCCTTTTTTTTTTTTTTTTTTTTTTTTTTTTTTTTTTTTTTTTTTTTTTTTTTTTTTTTTTTTTTTTTTTTTTTTTTTTTTTTGTTTTTTTTTTTGTTGTTTTTTTTCTGGGTTGGTCAACACATTTTGGTATAAACAAAAGGGAATGTCTTTTTTTTTCTTTTTAAATTTGTTTTCTGTTGCTTTTGAGTTTATTAGGTTCTCTGGCGACTCGTTTGGCGAGAGGCCTGACTGAACATCCAAACGAACTTGACTCTGTGCTTCAAGGTGGGTTTGCACGTTTGGGTAGCTATACAGAGGCACCCTCAAATTCTCCCTCCCCGCCCCAAGTAGGAAACAAAAATCCATTGTCGTTTGATTTTTTTTTCCCCATTTTTTTTCTTCTCTTTTCTTCTTTGTACTTGCTCAGAAAGACCAAAATAGAAAAAAAAGAATTCTTTGTAGAGGTATCTCCGGTAAAGGGGTGCTGGCCAGTGCAGGTTGGGGTTCATCCAATGCACGTGGCGGTCTTGGTCAGAGACCATGAATTCCAGGCTGGTGATCCAAGGCAGGGGAATGGCTGCCTGCCCTTAGGAGGGGGCGTGAGGGGTGAGGGGCTCCCCCCGACCCTGTCTGTCCCCCCCACGGAAAGATAAGGGCTATTGGTCACATGAGTAAGGCTATGACGGGGTAGGAGGACGGGGTGGGGGGAGGCCAGGGGGTCTCCTTTGTGCCTACACAGGGGGAAGGCGGGGCCCTGGGACAAAGTAGGGGGTTGGGGGAGGGTTCTGGAAGCTGCAGCTAGGACCAGGGACACCCAAGCTGGCTGAGCCTAAAGGCGCCCAAAAATCATTGTGGTGGGGGCCGGAAGTCCTGGAGGTATATCGAGTTGGCGAAGCATCCCCCTCCCTCTTCAGGGCCCTAGCCTGGCATGACAGCGGGAGACGCCTGCCTGGGCTTCCCCAGGCCCGACCAGCCTCAGCCCTTCTTATGTCCCTGCTGAGTGACCAGTCAAGGGTCACCTTCTCTTGGATGGAAGGAAGTCGGAAAAGTTTGGTCCCATGATCTATACTCAAAAAATATATCTACTGTATATAGCTCTCCGTATATATATCCGTATATATACAGGAAAAGTTGTGATTTCGTGCGGGGAAGGCGCCAGGCTGAGCCAGGGCCGGGCGGGAGCAGCGAGCCCCGGGCCCCCACCCTGGCCCCCAGGGACGGCCGGAAAGCCCCTCCCCGTTCCACATGGCCTTTAGTAGTGGTTCACATTTTGGGCAGAGGGAGCGGGGGGGGGGGGGGGGGGGGGGGGGGGGGGGGGGGGGGGGGGGGGGGCAGGAGAGGAGAGGGAGGGCTGGTGTCCAAACTTGGTTGTAATTTACGGGAATGTCCTGGATCGGGTTGAAGCGGGAAACCCTCCGGGGGTGGGAAGGCCCCTCACCTGGCGGGCGGAGAAGGGACGGCGTTAGGGTGCGGTGATGGGCGCACACGGGCAGAGGGGGTGCTCCCACCCCGCCTCCCCTCACTCTGGCCAGGCTGGGAGCCCGAGGACCCCATCTTTCCAGAAAGAGCCTGGTGGGGGTTGGGAGGCCTGCAAGCTGGCTGGAAACAGACTGAAGGCTGCAGAGCCCAGGCCGAGCCCAGCAGCCTGGACAGTTGGTTTATTTTCCTCTCTCCCCCCGGTCCCTGCCCTGGGGCTCCAGGAAGGCTGCTTCTCTCCCCTACTGCCCCCCTCCCCCCCATTTCTGTTCACTGGCAGCTGTGTCCCGAGCGCTGGCGCAGAGCAGATGCTCACAGGTCACAGGTCACTGCTGCACCGGGCGTCAGCCCTCAAGTCTCCGTGGGCCTACACCTGCACACGCCCCGGGACTGAGCACCCTCCGCTGTGTGGATGCCGGCCTGGCAGGGCCCGGAAGCCCCAACAGCCCCTGACAACACCCCAACAGCCCCTGACAACACCTACTTGGCGCCAGACCCCGGGCGAGCTCTCTGCTGGCAGCGGCGATGGTGAGTGAACCCGAACCCAACCCAAATCACAGGGATTCTGGAGAGCTCACCGGGGGTGGCCCGGGTGATCCTGGACCCCCCGCTGCCACAGAGCCGAGCAGCTCTCGAGAGCCCACTGAACAGATGAGGCTTGTCGAGGCTGGAGGTCAGTTATAAATGTCCTCACCGACCCCTGGGGTCAGTCCCCAGAGAAGGTGGTCAGTTGCTGGTAAGGTCGTTTGCTCTGACAGCAGAACGCGCTCCGGGGAGGTTTATTTTAGCACGCTGGCTGGGTGTGGGCAGTGGTCCACCTTCCCATCAGCCCACTGGGTGTGAGTTATACCAAGCAGATGAGGAGCTGGGAGAGGCTCCACCTGGGAGAAGTTCCGCAGAACAGGACAGAAGCCCCTCCCTGCACAGTGCCCGCAGCCTGCCCGGCCACAGCCTGGTTTCTCAGGGAACCCCCACCCCTGCTCCAGAGCCTGTTCCAGGAAGGGTTCCCGAGGCGCCCTCTGGCTCCACCTCATCCTCCGCAGTGCACCCAGACCACGGTGTTGGGGGGGGTGGTCACTGACCAGCTCAGCCCAGCCAACCCAACCGGGGGCTCCCTGCAACCGCTGGTGGCATCACCCCACCCCCACACTCTGCCTGGGGGAGGGTCCGAGAACGAGGAGGGTGTGCAGACGAGACAAGGGAGGGGGTCGGGGCGGGTGGGGCCGCCTGGCGGCTCACCTGGGCCAAGCCCACAGCTTCGGGGCGGCTGTGGGCAAGGTCAGTAGGGGTGTCCTGGGTCTTTGGGCCTCTTCAGCTGCACTTTGAGCCTCTTCATGCCAATCTGAAAGCCGTTCATGGCTTGAATGGCGGTCTGCGCGCTGGTCGGGTTGTCAAAGCTCACGAAGCCTGTGGAGACCGGGGTGGAGCCGCGATGGTGGGCAACGTGGGCGTCCTCCGCTCGCTCCAGTGCTGCGGCCCTGGCGGGGTCCTGGGGGTGGGGGTGTGCGCTTGCACAGGCAGGCTGGCCTGGGGAGCTGGGGGGCTTGCCAGAGGCCACACGGCAGCCCTGGCCTGGCTCTGAGGTCCCTGGACCAGCCCGGCGCTGGGGCCAGGACGTCCACACCCTGCCTGGCTCTGCTCTGCTCAGGCTGCCTGTCTGGCGTGCGGAAGAGGTGGGGCTCCGGGGTCCCCGGAGGGCCACGTTATCTCCCGCCCCCCAGGACGCTTACCTCCTTCCGACCTTGGGGGCCAGCCCTCTGCTGCCTCCACCATGTCAGGGGGTCTCTGTCCAGTGATCCCCTTTGGTGAGGGCGTGTCTATCTGTCCTGGCCTCTGTCTCCCTCC
The DNA here is from genome assembly GCA_004024945.1 of Uropsilus gracilis. Taxonomy (NCBI): domain Eukaryota; kingdom Metazoa; phylum Chordata; class Mammalia; order Eulipotyphla; family Talpidae; genus Uropsilus; species Uropsilus gracilis. The sequence continues at coordinate 10,970 of PVHY01021799.1, forward strand.
CGCTCTCTCTGTCTGTCAGGCTTGTGGCACCTCCCGTTTCCTTGCATCCGGGACCTGCCAGCCCCCCCCCCTCCATAAGCTTTCAATAGCCATGCTGCTGCGAGGCAGCCAGAGAGATGGTGGCGCGGGGTGACAGCTCTTGCCGCCCTGCTCAGGCCAGGGGAACCCAAGGGGAGCCGGGAGGTGGCCACCGCTCCCGCGCTCGGATGAGGACACTGAGGCTTGGAGAAGGCTTGAGACCCGCGCCCACTGAGAGCACTGGCTTTCTCATGGGAACTTGCTCCTTCTTTCTAGAAGGACACGGAGGACGAGGCCTGGGACTGGCCAGTGCCCCCCTGGGGGCAACCTCCAGCGTGTGGCTTAGCCGCCGCGTGTCTCTGCATGGGGGACAATCCCTCTCTTCGGTGGCCGGACACCAAATCTCTGAAGGAGGTGCATGACACACAGCCCAGAGTCGGTCATTTGAAGAGCACAGCGTGAGGAGAAGACGCTGGCCTCAACAGGCTGGTTCTCCTCTGGGGTCAAGCCCCGTCACCGCATGATTCTGAATAAGCGCAGCACTCCTCTGAGCCTTCGTTTCCTCTGTTTTGGGGACAAGGCTGTCCTCTCCGAGGTCTGCAGGGCAGTGCACGACCTGCCCTTGCCTCTCTGCTCACCTACACTCGCCCCCTGTGCTCCCGCCACATGGGCCTCTAGGCTGCCATAGCAAGCACTCTGCTGCCCTAGCAAGTGCCCTGCTGCCCTAGCAAGCGCTGTCCTGCCCTAGCGTGTGGGCCTGCCCAGGGCAGGAAGCGCTGCTGGTTTGTTCGCTGCACAGGCCCAAGTCCAGCCTGGCCCCTGGCATGGTACAGTTGCCGGTTGACTGAATGAACGAGCAAGTAGATGAATGGCCTCACGCCTGTCTCCTGGCTGCTCGCAGCGCCCCCCCCCCCCAAACCCCCGCTTCGGGACTCTGGTTGCTGGAAGGACGGACGGACGGAGGGGGCGCCCGCTTCAGGCACTCACCAAAACATTTGCTCTGGTTGGTGGCTCGATCCATAAACACCTTGGAGGAGATGATATTGCCGAAGGGCAGGAACATCTGGGTCAGCTCCGTGTCTCCAAACTCCTGGGGGAGGTGGTAGATAAACAGGTTACAGCCTTCGGGACCTGCAGGTGGGGGAGAGAAAGACGTAAAGCCCCCAAGGAGAGGAGGCGGAGCCCCAGGGGAGGGGTGTGGGTCCAGAGCCCACATCTGGTGCCTCCAGCTGTCAGGTGAGGGGTACCCTTTGGTGCCCAGAAGGACAGGGCCTGGGGTGGGGGAAGGGGTAGCAGGGAGCGCTTTGTCTGTAGAGTGTATCCCACAAGGCAAACCTCCTTATGGCCCAGAAAATTTACAGAACTCAGATGACCAACAACTGATGACCAGCCCCACCCCACCTCCAAACCAGATAAATGCCCCAGTCCCAGACAATGCCAACTCCTGGGAAAAGCTCCAGCCCTCACACTCAGGATCATTTACACAGAGGGTTACAGAAACTCTGCACTATCTTTGCAATGATGCTTTTAAGTCGGAACAGGACTTAAAAGAAAACATTTGGTTTTTAGAAGTCCGATGATCATACAAAGAAAAATAAGACCAATAAATCCCCTTGGATCACTCCATGTACAAAAATAAATTCAAGGTGGATTAAAGACTTAGACATAAAACCTGCAACAATAAAACATATACAAGAAAACATTGGCGATAGGTTTAACTACATCAATGATAACGTTTCTGAAGACTCAACCCCTCCGGCGAGGGAAATAAACAATTGGGATAAAATAAACAATTGGGATTACCTCAAATTAAAAAGCATTTACATTGCAAAAGAAATAAAGTATATTAAAAAGATATCCTAATTAATTACTAGGAAAAAATATTTGCACTCTATGTAACTGTCAAGGGGTTAATATTCAAGATATGTAAAAAACATTAGATTTCAACAATAGAAAAGCGATGCAATTAATAAATGGACATAAGTCTGAATAATTTACCAGAAAGAACATCCAGAGGGCCAACAGATACACAGAAAAATGTTCATCATTCATGAGAGTCTCCAGATAGAGGCTGAAACCACAGTGAGATGCCATTTTACACCCATGAGGGTAGCATACATTAGAAAGACCCCCAACAACAAGTGCTGGAGACGATGCAGAGAAAGAAAACCCTTATCACACTGTTGGTGATAATGCAAAGTGGTATAGCTACTTTGGAAAGAGAACTGGACTGACCTTAAAAATTAAAAATGGAGGCCAAGCACGGTGGCTCATGCTTGTAAGCTTCAGCCTATGAAGCGGCTGGGGCTAGGGATCACGGTTTGAGCCCTGCCTGGGGCCCGTAGCAAGACCTAGTTCCAAAAAAAATAGCTGGGCATGGTGGTGCGTGCCTGTCATCCCAGCTACCTGGGAAGCTGAGGCTGGGGATGGCTTGAGTCTGTGGTACCCCGGGCAACGAGAGCCTGCGGTTCCACGGGCAAAAATAGCAAGACCTGGTCTAAAAAAAAAAAAAAAAAAAAAAAAAAAGTAAAAATGGAAATACTATATGGCCCAGCTAGTCCACTTTGGATCACTGATCCAAAGAACATGAAACTGTCAACTCAAAAAATTATCTCTACAGTGTTTATCACAGCACTACTGGATAAGGCCACCTAAATGCCCATTAACAGATTTAACTAAGAAGATGTGGTATAGCCAAACAGTGAAATATAAGTCAGTCAGAAGGAAAGATGAAATGTTGCCATTTACAGTAAAATAGAAGATGTTGGAAGAAATTATGTATAATAAGGCAAGTCTGAATGACAAAGGCAAATGTTGGATATTCACCTAGCAGACAACTCCACAAAGCAAAATACTTATAAAAATTAGTGGACACTAGTAATAAACAAAGGGAGGTTAGCCAGGTGTGGTGGCACGTGCTTGTTGCCCAAGCTCTGGAGGCAAGAGGCTTGGGATCAGTACTTGAGGATCAAGTACTTGGGATCAGGCTTGAGTCCCCAGTACCCTGGGCAACTTGAGTCTGTGGTACCCCAGGCAAAATAGTGAAACCTAGCCTCCAAAAAAAAAAAAAGAAAAAGAAAAAGAAAGGGAGGTTGTCAAAGGCAAGAAGTATATGGTAGTGGAGAAAAAAGATAAATAAATTCCTGATTCCAAACCCCCCATCCAGATAGTCCTCAAAATCTAGTATAATTGTGCATAACTCTAGTGATACAAGGATAAAATGGCATAAAATCAAAAAGATGGAACCCCAAATATCCTGAAGTCACAGACAATTAAAAACAGCCATCTATACTAACCAGAAATGTTCTTTTAAAGCACATCTCACTCTCAAAATCATGAAATAATAATAATCCCCAATGCACGGCTAACGTAAAAACTATAAATAACAATAGCATTTTAAAACCATGACTATCTCCAGTTTCACGAGCAGTCCCCCACCCTGCACCCAGGATCACACATCACACCCACCTTCCAGGTCAGGACCTAGCTCTACTGAGATGCTTGTTCTGAAGACACAAATGTGTTCAATGCAACCGGATCATTTCAGAACAACGTCCAGTCTAACACAAATGGTTTGTTTGCTCATCTGCTCGCTCCCGTACAACGCACCGTGAATGTAGAAACCCGCAGCCAGCTGAACTGAGCCTGGGCAAAGAAACACCTGGGCATCTCAAACATCTGCCAACCCTCTCGTTTCCCTGGGCTATTGCGAGCCAAGCCAGCTCTGGGGTTACAGCTCTGATTTCAGACAACCCTCTTTCTGGCCTGTGGCAACTTTTCTGATACCACTGGCCAACTCCACTGGCCAACTCCAGGTTTTCCCAAGACAGTCCCTGCATACTGTAGTACTGACATTATCTTTTCCCATTTACCACTCAGGAAACTGCGACCATTTTTGTTTTATTCGGATCTTATCATTCTCTCTCTTGTTGACATGTGACTGACAAGGTTTGGAATCATGTGCTCTGATCCTATTTCCTCACTGACCCTATAGTTGACCTTTTGAGGTTTTGCAACCACAGAACAATTAAGGGGCGTTAAGTGACACATGGTAGCACAGGGCACTCGCGGATTAGCTTATACCCACTCAACCTGGGACAGGTGGATGTGGAGCCCCCCTGGAATGGAGACACCCAGGTGCGAGTCATCCCCAAGACCCCAGGTGTGTCTAAAGGCCCCACTGGCTCCTCCAGGGGGTGGGGAGCACAGATGCTGCTGTGGAGGTGACTCAAAACCTGGATCCAACTGGAGCTGCGGGGCAGCTGAACACTCCTGCCATTGGCTTTGTTTTTAGCCTCAGAGGCCCCAGAGACAAGCTGTCTGCCCGAGCATGGCCAGCGGCTGGTTGGCAGAACCAGAGGCCCTGAACCCAAGCCTCCCCTACAAAGCATCTGCACCCCGGCACTGTCCCCCCCCTTTCGCAGGCCAGGTCAGCCGCCCAGCACGGCTCCCCTTGCGTGGGTGACCTGGGACTTTGTGGGCTGGTCTCCTCAGCCCAGTTGTCCCCTCCACACCTCCCCCCCACACAGTGGGTACAGAAAGGAAAGGATTGGGGTCCCGGGAGCTGAGTGCCTGCTATGTGTTGAAACTGTCGCTGCTGATTCCCAGTAACGCCCCTGAGTGCAGCCGGTCACCAGGCCTGCAGGTGAGGACACTGAGGCTCCAGGCACGGGGAAGCTTCCCTCAGAGCGTCCTGAGTCGGAACTGGGCGACTTCCCACTCCGGGGGTGTACACCACTATCGCAGCCGGCCCCCCCTTCCTGCCTGGCCTTCCCAGTCGGGTCTCCGCTCATCTGACAAACCTCATCATCCCACCGCCCTCCCCAACCCGCACACGCATTTCCTCTCTCAAACTTCAGAGAATCAACCAGTTCTGGAGAAGTGGGGTCACTGTGTCTCCTAGGAGGTGCAACCAACTAGTGCTGTTCCCACTTTCCGGAAGAGCAAACTGAGGCTCCGAGAGGAAGACTCGGGTGTCCATGAACACCCAGGGGACGAGTGACAGCGCGAGGACTTGTTCCCAGTCGCTTCCCCCCCCCACCCCCCCCCCCACCCCCGGTCCCAGCGCACAGGTCTCTGCATCCTGCCGGGAGTCCAGAGGGGTCCTGGAGGCGGAGGGGGAGGTCAAAGGGCGGGGCTCGTGCCCAGGGGAGTCGCGGCCCCCTCACCTTCTCGCTGCTGCTGCTGCTGCAGGAGGGGCGGCGGCTGGGGGACGCTGTGCGCGATGGGCGTGATGGCCGCGGTGGGGTACATGGCTGCGGAGACCGGGAGCGAGACACAGGGCAGAGGCCGGCGTGAGGCCGACAGGTGGCCGGCGCGGGCGGGGCGGGCGCGCGGCGGGACGGGGCGGGGTCAAGGCCCGGCCTTAGGGGGAGGGGCGTGACCAAGGGGGCGGGTCTGAGGGCGGGGCTAAGGGAGCAGGCGCGGAGGAGGGGCGGGACCATGGCTGAAGGCGGGGTCAACACCAGGTTTGAGGACGGCGGGGGCGGGGCCACGCGGGGACCGGCCCCGAGGGCGGGGCCAAGGCAATACGTACTAACGACGCGGGGCGGGGCCTGGACTTGATAGGCGGGACCATGAACTCAGAAGTCGGGCCAATGTGAGGCCCGGGCGGATTTGGCAAGGAGAACCAGGGTGTGACGGTAGGGCTTTAGCCGAGGCGAGGCCAGGTGCTGAAGGAAGGGGGTGGGGACGGGGTCTAGCGTACGGTTTTCGCCACGGCCGGAAGTAGGAAGCGTGGCAAAGGCACCGGCGGGGAGACAGAACGAGAGGTCGGTGTCTGAGGGGCGAGGCCAGGAAAGGGGCGTGACTAGTCCGGGGAAGAAGACCGGAAGGCGCCCTGGGGGCGGGGCCAAGCGAGGGGCGGGGCCGAGCTGCCTCCCTACCTGTGTACTGCTGGACTCCGGAGAAGGCAGGATGGAGGGTCTCGGCAACGGTCGGGCTCTGAGCTGCTGGGAAGACAGAGGGCTGAGTGGGGTGGATGGCAACAGAAGGTTGCCATCCACCCCCGATCCTTTAGGGCCAGAGGAGAGCAACAAATACCCAGCTTTACCTCTGCCCTGAACCCTTTATAGCTATGGCCCCCCCAGGTTACAGGTGAGAAAACCGAGGCTCCCAGAGCTAAAGGCAGTCTCAAAAAATTACAGCAGTCCCACGGATATTAACTGTCATCTGCATCTCCCCTCCACATCCTATCTCTTTCACGCCTTTTTATCCTCTGAATTCTCCAGGATCCCAGTCCTGCTCTCCACCTCTCCAAACCTCATCAGATACCCGATGCGTCCCCCAAGTGGCTGTGACCTTCTGACTGCCCCGAGGGGAGGAGACAGGACAAGGGGAGAGGTTTCCAGGCCACTAGAGCTGATGGTGCCTCTGGGGGAAATTCAGCCAAAGATTCTGCCCAAATGGGAGAGGCTGATAGGGGGTGGGGGGTGGGGGTGTGGTGGGGGGTGGCCATCAGGGCTGCATGAACACATCACTTTGTGGAGGTGGAACAGTTCTCCATCTCTATGGCAGTTGTTACATCCTTGTGATAAGATGGCACAGAAACACACACGCACACATACATGAGTACATAAATTAGTGACATCTGAATTCATGAGGTTTCGGACTCCAGTTGAGTTTATTGTACTGTGGCAATGTCAGCTTCCTGGGTTTGTCAATGTACTATGGTCATGTATGATGCTAGCAAAGGGGAAACAGGGTGAGAGGAGAGGTGGCCGGGACCACCCCATATTGTTTTTTGCAACTCCTTGTGATAAATAGTAAAACAAATAATAATAAATGATAACAAATTATTGATTTTTTTCCAACTCACTTCAGTTATTTCAAAATAAAAATAAATTCTCCTCAGTGGTGGAAAACACAGGCAGATGATTTGATTCACAAAAGCCAGGTGATGTAAGACGTTAGCCCTGAAATCATGGTGGAGGATAAGGAAGGTGGGACTTCTGCCTTAGGCGGGCAGGACCAAACCCAAACCAGCACATGGTCCACACTGAATGAATGAGTAGCTCCTGTTGTTGATCTCTTCCCACACAGTAGCCACTGATAACTAAGGTTGGTGATGCCATTCTTGGTACTTGGTGATATGTTAGGCATTTTATAAATGGTATGTATAACCTCCATGACAGATGACAGAGGGTATTTGCCGTTTCCCAGAGGGGCAAACCGAGGTTCAGAGACTTAAAGACTCCATCCTGGGCCACTGACCTGGAATTTGAACCTGGGTCGGATACAAAGCTCCTAGGTTTAAGCACCTATGCAGCTTCTATTTGTGCCCACATACCACATCTGTTACTTCAGGCTCCCTTTGTCCTGCCACTCTGTTCCCGAGACCCCATGGCATAGAAACTCATCATCTCCTAGATGAGACTCATGTCTCCTAGAGACACCACCCTGCTCCCACCATTCTCCAGGGCCCTGGAAGACAACCCAAGTTACCTGGGTAGGGCACGAGGCCATTGGCATATACAGTCTCTAGGGTGGGGTGCCCACCAGGGAAGGGCATGACACCTGCGAAGCCGTTGGTGATGGGAGCCACCAGGCCAGGCACAGCAGCAGTGCCAAGCAGCGGGGGCGAGTGCAGTCCTGTGGAGTGGAAGTGTGTCATGGGCAGCCTGGTCCTGTCCCCAGCCCTGCCCGCCCATCTTTGGGCCCTTGGCAGACTCTCACCAGAGGCAGGGGCGATGGGTGTGGCAGGCAGTCCATTAAGGCTGACGGCGCCAATCTGCTGAATGTGGCAGGGTGAGAAGGCCACGCTGGGGCTCAGGTAGCTGCCCGATGTGGACAGGACCGTTGTCTGCTGCTGCATGAGCTGGGGGTGGAGAAAGTGTCAGCATGCAGTTGGGTGATGCTGGCTCTGAGGTCATGGTTCCCCGGGAGAAGGTTGATCCTCAAACAAGTGGGCAGAGGGTAGTGAAGCAGGGTGTTTTGGTTCAGGCTGTGATCAGGGTTCAGTTAGGAACAGTGCCTTGACTGGGATCAAGGTTCAGAAAAGGATCAGGACTTGAAAGCTGGTTGCGGTGGCGCGTGCCTATAAGTGACAGCCTGTGGAGCGCCGGGACTGGGGATCGCGGTTCAAGTCCCACCCAGGACAACATAGGGAGACCTAGTTCCAAAAAAAAAAAATAGTTGGGCGTGGTGGTGCATGCCTGTAATCCCAGCTACCTGGAGTCTGTGGTACCACAGGCAACATGAGCTTGCGGTTCCACAGGTAAAAGTAGCGAGACCTGGTCTCAAAAAAAAATAAAGGATTTGGACTTGGCCTGATCAGTCCAGGTTCAGAGTTCCTTTAGGAGATCAGAACTCAGCCGGGGATCAGGGCTCAGTCACTCATTTGGTCATGGATCAGAGATCAGTCAACATAGAACTCAACCAGGGCTGAGTCTGGAGTCAGCTTGAAGTTGGGAGGCCTTGCCAGAATTGGGCCAATCTAGATTTTGGGGCATAGCCAGATCTGAGCTCAGCCTGAACTCAGGGGTTCAGTCTCTCAGTTGGTCCAGTTTGGGGCTGAGGTTGAGTGTAGGGTAATGTTAATCCAGACTTGGGTGCAGCTCAGGGCACAGGTCAAGCCTGGGGGTTCAGCTGGGGCTGGGGCCTGGCCATGGCCAGGATGGGGAGCCTGAGTCAGAGCAACTGGGTGAGGGACAGAAAGGAAAATAGGCAAAGAAGCAGAAGCCCTCAAGAGAGAATACATGGAAAGAGAGAGACGGACACAGAGACAGAGCGAGCTGGACCCTCTCGAGGGTCTCTGAGCCCCACTGGAGACAGAAGCGCGCGTGCCAGGGTCACTCACAGCCTGAGCGTAGGCACTGTAAGGGCTGAAGGGCAGGGTGAGCGATGGCGTCAAGATGCCCAGCTGGCCCACCATCTGCTGCATGCGCCGCAGCGTCCGCTCCTTGTCCGTGTCCGCAAACTTGACCACCAGGCTGGACGAGGCCCCCTGCAGGGCAGCAGCAAGCAGGTGGGGGAGAAAAGCAGGAAGGTAGCCTGGACTCTGGGGCCCTGGAACCATGCCAGCTCAGCCCACTGGGTGGGCGGGGTAGGAGGGGAAGACGTCATCAACTGTCACTCTGCTCACAGCCCACAGGACTTGGAGGCCACAGCAAGAACGCCCTGGAGCTCAGCCTCCCGGGCCTCATACCTGGCCTAGCAACTGCTGTGTGCACAGGGGCATCGCTGTCCAGAGACTCTGGGGGCATCGTGACACCCCTAACTGGCCATACCAAAACCAGAAGACCAATCAAACTTCCGGAGCCAGATGGAGGACCTTACAAGCATCACCCACACCTGAGCACAGGTGAGACCCCAATCATTCGGGATATGCCCCCTTAGGTGGTGAGCTCGCTCCTGCTACGCCTGCCAGCCTCATCACAGGGGTCCGAAGAGCCTGATGCTGTGTTCAGCTGAGTCCTTCCCCCTTGAGGACTAAGACTGATGCCCACATGCCCAGAGAGCAAGGGGAAGGTGATTCGGTGACTGGCTGCTGGGTGCACACCCGTTCTCCAGAGCCTGCAGAACAGGAGAGCTGACCCACCCAGATCTGGAAGTCTCTGTGCAGCGATGGTGACCCCGTGACTCCTTTCTGAGGTGGGTGGAGGGCCACTCCCACACCAGGGTAGTCCTTCCCAGCCTCCCAGCAGTGCAGAACCACAAGCTCCTGGCTCTACCTTGCGCTGGTGCCAAAGGGCTGCTTCCAACGCATCCAACCCCTTCCCTGCCCTGTTCAAACCCTTATGACTCCCAGTCACCTTAGAAGGAATCTCAAGATTTTCAGTCTTGAACTTCACATTCCTTCAGTCTCAGTTTCCCCTGGTCCTCAGGAGCAACGTGGTGCCCCACTCAACACCAGCTTTACCCTTGCCGCTCCCCATGCCTGGCATGACCTAGTCCACTCCTCAGGGCTCGCCTCCTCTAGGGCACCTTCTTGTCCATTCACCTGAATGCACAGTGCTCTCATGCACATGCACACACACTCACCATGAGTGTGCACACACTGCACCCACACATACACTCTCATGTACATTCACACACACTCATTGTGCATGTGCACACACATGTACTAGCACACATTCTCACATCCACACACAACACATACCATGCAAGCTCACACATGTACACTCACACACACACTCTCATACACATACCAGCTATACACATGCTTTTCAAAAATGCATACAAACACAGACTTATACTCAACATGCACTCATACACATTACACTTCCACATATGCACACGATCATGCACACACACACACAATCACAGAATCAACTGCACGTTCATATTCAACACATCCGCACATGATCATTTATGTTCATTCACATACACTTAAACACCTGTGTCTTCACACACCTCAATTGCACATATGTGTACCAGTTTCCCCACATCACTCAGGCATATTCACATCTCAATCCATCACTCACATACATACACTTTTGCATCAGCACACATGTGCACACATAAACATACATATTCACACACAGCTCTGCATACTCATATGCTTTTTCACAACATATGCACTCATATAAGCATCCTTTCAGGTACACACCTGTATAAATAAATACACATCTGCATGTAATCATGTGTAGTCACACTCTGATAGTCTGTCCCTTCTTGCCCCACATGTTTGCATGTACTTCACACACATACTCACATGCAGTCACACACTCTGCTAATATTAGGATTGCGCCTCTTTCTCCACCTGTGACCTCTTTGAGGAAGCGCCAGAAGTTAGCAGGTGGCTGGGATGGGAGGGAGAGGGCTCTTGCCCGCCCCTTCTATGCGCACCACTGGGGCCCGGAAAGCGCCTACTCACCGGCATGGTCTGGCTGCCATGCAGGGCGTGGATGGCCGCCTGAGCCTCTGTGTGGGAGGAGAACTTCACAAAGGCACAGCCTGCTCCAAGAGAAGGAGAGTGAGTGAGGGCAGAGGGGTCTCTCCAGGTGGGTCACAGGAGAGGGGGCTGGGAGCCCTGGTGCCAGCCAGCATCAGACAGAGACAAGCAGACAACAAATAGCAGAGATCCGGCCAGCCATGTGCTCAGACACAGTGGCCCATGGACAGTGAGACAGACCCCAGCCAGTCAAGGAGGCACACAGACCATCGATAACCCCGGCAGCCTTAGACCTGTCTGACAGGTGCAGTCGGAGGGACGGCCGAAGTGGGGCACAGCTGTGCCAGCAGCTCTGCCTGTTAGAACGAGGGGAGGGGGGCAGGCTGAGAGACACCCGCCGGTCATCAAGACCACCAGAGCCTGAATTGTAAACAGATGTGCAAAACGAAGTGATGAACCATTGCTTGGTGGCAGAGACACAATCCTGTGGGCACAGCCAGACAGATAAACTCAGACCCAGACTGAAAGCTCACGTGCCAGAGCTGGGGTGAACAAGTTGGGGAGACAGCCCCTAGACAGGGCACACCCAGTGACACAGGCCAGTGACACAGGAGAAATCGGGCAGACAGACAACCAGAGGCCAACAGACACTGGCAAACGCAGACAGACAGTGGTCTGGAGAGACCCCCTCAGTTCCACAGAGTGACGGGGAGGAACCAGGCAGATGGGGGGGGGGCAGGGAAATGAAATGTCTGGGCCGAGAGTGGCGACTGTGAGTTTTTTGCTGAGATACTGAACAGGAGGTCACGGTGCCCTTTAAAAGGAAAAATGTTATGCTGGGATTCACATCTCAATGAAAAGAAAGACGAGATCGGCAAATCCACAACCAGGGATCACTGGGCACATTCAGCCCAAGTAAAGTCAAAACTGCAAAAGCCGAGAGAGGTTAACAGAGAATAAGTCCCAGACAGATGGACCCAACTAACTAGAACTGGACAGACAGACACCCGCAGACATGGGAAAGGCTGTCAGAAACAGCTGTCTGGGCGCTCAGGCAGAAGCACAGAGACCAAGAGGTGCATGTGGAAGGAATCGCAACCCTAGTTACGGTCACGTGGCCACCTGGGACACTAGTCACAGGCAATCAACTATTCCTGATGGCACAAGCACACACACGCTGGCCATCAGGGGGTTGGAGCAGTCAGAGAAAGTCGCAGGACAGAGGCAAATCCAAACAGAAAACAGACCCGCGGAGAGTTTGGTGGACACAGGCAGCCCTAGGCGGACAGGCGCACACAGGAGGGACGCCTTGGCACCAGCGGGCACCAGTCTCTGCCACCCTGCCCCAGGCACTGGCCCCGCCCACCCGAGGCCCCGCCCCTTGGATTGGCTCCATTCCACCCTCTGTCCTAAGTCCCGCCCCCAAAGGAACCTGGTCCTGTGAATGGCCCCCAAAAGCCCCGCCCTCCC
>PVHY01021800.1:0-23356 GCA_004024945.1 Uropsilus gracilis
CCACCACCACCACCACCACCACCACCACCATCGCCCAGTGTGGTTGAAACCTAGCTTAAACACTCTCCATTAGTCCATTTAATTTGTTGGCATCCAGAATGGTGGGTTTCAATCCTCTATTTGCAAACTGCCATAAAAGGGAGTGGGGAAAACCAGACCAGTTGGGAATACTAGGAATTGTAGGTAGGTAGGGTCCCCAATCTCAGCTGTTTGATTATTACTGTTCAACCTCCAATCAAATTGGCTCATTCTTAAGAATATCCTGGAGCCTCGTATTAAAAGGAAAAGCCTCATCCCAGGCTGACCCTTTACTAAAATGAGGGGGTAGGTGCCTGGGGTGGTGAGCTTCAAGCCCCCTCAGTGATTTTGCATTTAATAATTTAAGGGAATCTGTCTCAAGGGTACCACTTCAGTATAATAAGCCTAATGGAGGAACAAAGATGAGTATGAACAAAGAATACAGGCAGAAGAAAGAGAAAAGAGAAGAAAAGAAGAAAAAATGCTCTGAAAGTAATCCAACTCCATAAGGAAAGGGAATATAAAATAGAAATAATGGTCTTAGAGAAGGAAGAGAGAGGGAAAAAGGAACACAGAACTTCTAAGAAATAATGAAGGAAAGTCTCTCAAACCTGGAGATGCAAAAAAACATACAAATCCATGAAGCTAAAAAAAACACAATGGTGCCAAAACAAGATAAGTCCTAAACCAAGACATATGGTATAAAAATTCTAAGAGTTCAAGACAAAGAGAGGATACACTTCAGAAGGGATGAGAGATAACACCCAAAGAACCACAATCAGTTTAACATCAGGTCTCTCTGAAGAAACACTACAGAAAAGGAGACAATGTAGAATGCAATATGTTCAAAATACTATAAGATAAAAATTGCCAGCCAACAATACTCTATCTTCTAAAGCTTAATTCAGATATGACAGAGACATAAAGATATTCTCAGACAAACATAAATTGAAAAAGACTAAAAACATTAACCCTATCCCAAAAACCATCCATGAACTATAGCAAGGAAATTCTTGAAACTAAAATGAAGAGAGGACATTACGCACAAAGAACTAAGAAAAGCAATAGAAATGCAAAGCTAAGGATAAAATGACAGCAATAGATCTTCATATAACAATAATCACTCTAAAGGTAATTAAACTGAACTCACCAGTTAAAAGACACAGTATCAGAGTATATGGTTGGATCAGGAAACAGAATCCAACCTGCTGTCTCCAGGAAACACACCTAAATTCCAAAGATAAACATAGGCTCAAAGTAAAGGGCTGGAAAACAATCTTAAAAGCAAATGGGACCCAAAGGAATGAAGGCAGGGACAGCTACACTTGAATCCGATAAAACAGATTTCCAGCTAAAAAAGGGAACAAGAGACATAGAAGGATACTATATATGTCAGGAAGATAAAATACTCATCAGTGAGTACTCACCAAAAAAAAAGGAGTATCAAAATATATTAGGCAATTACTATCACCTCCTAAAATAAGACAATGGAATAAACACATTTAAGGCACATTCAACACCTTTTACCAAAGAACAGATTAAGTATACAGAAAATAAACAGGGACAAAACAGCCTTAAAGAATTAGCCCACATGTACCCAGTAGATATTTATAAGGCACTGTGATTCAGAAACGCAAAATAAACATTTTTTTTCTAAAATTCATGTGGAAAATTCACCATGGTAAATCAAATACTAGGTCACAAATCAAACAGTACATTCAGAAAGACTGAAATCATACCTGAAAGCTTCTCCGACAATATTAGTAATCAATAATAAAAGAAAGCAAGGAAATCCTTAAGTACGTGGAGACTGAACAACACTACACTGAGAGAAAAATGGGTTAATGAGGAGATCAAAGATGCAATAAAAAATACCTTGAGACAAATGGTAATGAGGACACAACCTTTCAGAACTGGAACAGGGAAGCCTCTTCAACAAATGGTGCTGGGAAAATGAAAAAGCTTCATTCAAAAGAATAAAACTAGAAACTTTATCATGACACGAATTTCAGTGATGAGTTTAAGGGTTCATCTCCAATATCAAGAGAAACAAAAGAAAATACAAACAATTAGGACCACTTTAAAGTTTCTGTACGGTAGAAAGAAACCCTAGTATATGAAAATACGTTCTACTGAATAGAAGAATATCTGCACACCAAACATGGGAGCAAGTGTCAAGGAACTGATACTGAAGATCTACAAAGAAGTCTATGTGACTTCACAAAAAGAAAATAATAAAACCAGTTCAAAAAAAAAAAGGAAAAAAGGAAAAGGAAAAAGGGCAGAAGATCTGAAGCACTTCTCCAAAGAAAATGCAGAGACAACAAGCAGGCATGTGAAAAAATGTTCATCAGTATTTATTTATTATCAGGGAAATGAAAATCAAGATTACCATGCAATACTATCTCACATCAGTAAGAAAAACCCATGTTGAAGAGGCTGAAACAAGTGCCAGTGCGGATGTGGAGAAAAGGAAATCCCCTACACTGTTGGTGGGCCTAGAGTCTGGTTCAGCCCTATGTAAAATAATTGAAGATGTTCTCTAAAAATTAAAATTAAATCTAAAATCCAACCCAACACGAGGCATTCACCTCCAAAATTGAAAAATAATAATTTTCAAAGAATGTATACTCCCATGCTTATTGCATCACTGTCCCAACAGATAAACTATGGGAACAGCGTAAGTGCCAAAAACAAATGAGTGAATTAAGAAGATGTGGTATATATACACAATGTACTATAAAACCTAGTGCTCAAATAAGATAAATTTGTGCTATTTGTGGCAATATGGATGGAGCTGAAAGGGATAATGCTAAGTGAAGTCAGAAGAAGAAAGAGTAATTATCAAACAGTGTTACAGATGAAAGTAATCTAGAGAACCTAAAATAAGGGTCAGATAGAAACAGTTTAAAAATTAACCTTTATAAGCAAACTACTTAATTATAGCATTCAGAGGAGAAAGGGATGAAGCAGGAATGAGAATAAAGAGGGAAGGGAGCATAATGGACTATGATGGTGGACTATGGATGATTTAGTGGTGTACACCACAGGGGCGACACCTGATAGGAGATCCCATAATACCAAAATACTAACAGGGAATGCTATATTTCTAAGCTATCAACAATAATCACAATAAGTCAATATCACTTGAATAAGAGAAAATATAATAGATGCTGTACAACAGGAATCATCAAAGAAAAGTTGATTAAGAAAACAGACTGCTATAACCAAAACATCTAAAAATTACAATTGTATTGTATCATAAATTACCATAGAGCATCTCAACAACAGACACATGTAATACTGGAGAAAGTTAGTGAGACCATAACAAAGTGAAGGAAATAACACCTAAAGCCAGCTTCAGAGCTCTTTGGGATAAACTAAAGAAAAACCACATCCATATTATAGAGGTTCCAAGAAGGAGAAAAGAAAGACTTGATTGCTGAGAATCATCTTTATCGAATAAATGAATAATCTGATCAAAAGTTCCAAACAAAATACTAGATGACATGCTCTGACACATCAAAAGAAATGACAAAAAATGTTGAAAGAAATGACAAGGACCGAATATTAAAGCATCAAGGGAAAGAACAACCACTTACATAGGAACACTGACTGATAATTTATCAGATTTATCAAAACTAAGTAGGAATTGAAAAAGTATTAAAGAAATTACTATAAAATAACATCAAATACAGAAAGAATGGACACCTAGATTGTACATGTAGAGAAAGGGAAAATGCATCCATCAGATCAAGCTGAAGTCATACCAACCCTTCAAACTAAAATTAATACAAATCATGTATAAGACAATAGAAATGGAACCTAAGTAAACCATAAATAGAAGATGTCAAAATTGAATACACGTAAAAAATGTCAATAAACAATATTTTCAATAATCATCTTAAATTTAGACTGTTTGAATCCACCAGTTAAGAGGTATAGAGTAACCAGGTGTATTTTAAAAACAACTCCACTTTACTGTTTGCAGGAAACTAATCTTACCAACAAAGACAAGCAAAGACTTAAATGCTGGAAGAAAAGTATACAAGCAAATGACAATCACAGAAAGTGGGGAAATAAATGAGCTTCTATCAAATAAGATAGACTTTCAACTAGAAAGGATAATAAGAGATAAAGTTTGATTTTACACAGTTAATATATATGCACATTAATATATATGCACCAACTGATGAACCACCAAGATGCAAGATGCAAGACAGCAATTAATCAGAACTAAAAAGAGATACTGACAGCACCACAGTACTTCTGGGGGGAGTGGGGGGAAGTACTAAATTCTACTTACTACAATGGAAAGATGAATGAAACAGTGGTCTTAGTGAAAAGACATAACACATATACAGACCACTCCAAGTAAATCCACTCCCTATACATATTTTTGAAATGAAACATGGAATAATTTCAAGAATAGGCAAATGATCAGACACTAATTGACCAAATCACATGAAGTATATCTTTTTTGCCATAAAGCCATAAAGCTGAAAATCAAGGATAAAAGTTAAAAACATTACTTAAATATACGGAGACTGAAAACATGTTGCTTAGTAGCTACTGGATTAAAAAAGGAACTAAAACAAATTTTTTTTAAAAAAGCAGAAAACTAATGAAAATGAGGATAATAACTTAATTAAGTCTATGGGATGCATCACAATTGGCCTTAAGAGGTAAAGTAATTGCAATGCAGGTTAACACTAAGAACACGAGTCCCAAATAAACAACTTAATATTACACCTAAAACTGTGTGGAACGGAGGAACAAACAAGACCAAGAGTTCGTAGAAGGAATAAAAAATACATGAGCAGAAATCAGAAAATAGATATGAAAAATTCCCTCCTACAAAAATAAAACAAAACAAAAAACAAAACAAAATCAACAAATTAAGTTCTGGTTCATCCAAAAGACAAAACTGATAAATCTCTAGCAAGTTGATAAGAGAGAAACAGTAGCAAACAGAACTACATGTGAAAATGGGAAAATTGCACCCATGGCATAAAAATACAAAAGATTTTAAAAATACATCAAAAGCTTGATAAATTTGAAGAAACAAAAAATGTGTACAACTACATATTTTAAAAAGCACACACCAGGAAGAAAACAGGAGACTTGAATTAACCAATTACAATCATGGGAAATAAAATAGTAATAAAAAAAATCTCCACAAAAACTAAAGTCCAGAGTTAGATGGCCTTACAAAAAAATTATATCAAGTCCAAAAGAAAACTACATACTTACCTGTATGTAATTATTCCTAAAAACAGAAATGGTTCAATACACATAAATCAATATACTAAATGTATCCAAAAGATGAGCAAAGATAAGATGGGAAACAAAGACAATTTATAACACACACATACCAATCAATATAATATATTACATTTAAAAAATGAAGGATAAAAATTATAGGATCATTGAAATAGATGCACAGAATATATCTGACAACATCTGACACAGTTTCATTAAAAAAAAAAAAAAAAAAAAAAACCTGGATACAAAGTATGAAAACATAACCCAATCTACATATTATACATACGAGGCCTACAGCTGATATTATGTTCTATGGTAAAAAAAAGTTAAAGCTTTTTCTCCAAAATCAGAACACTTGAAAATTATATTCAGCATAAGTACTGAAAGTCCTAACCAGAGAAAGTAAGAAAAAGAAATCGAGGCCGGGCATGGTGGTACATGCCTGTAGGTGGCAGCCTAGGAAGCCATGGCTAGGGCCAGGGATCGAGGTTCAAGTCCCGCCGGGGGCACGTAGTGAGACCTAGTCCCAAAAAAATAGCTGGGCATGGTGGCACACACCTATAATCCCAGCTACCTGGGAAGCTGAGGTTGGGGGTTGCTTGAGTCTGTGGTACCTTGAGCAATGTGAACCTGTGGTTCCATGGGCAAAAATAGTGAGACCTAGTCTCCAAAGAAAAAGAAAAAGAAATAAAAGGCACCCAAATCAGAAAAGAAGCAAAATTATCTGTTTGCAGGCAACACTTTATGTGGATGGAACTCCAAACAGCTCCACATCCCTCCCCATCCCACACCATTAAAATGAATAAATGTATTCAACAAAACTGAAGGATAAAAACAAAAATGCAAAACAAAAAAAAAAGCCAGGTTTTTTTTCTGTATATTGATCATGACATCTGTAAATAATAAATTTATAACATCTATAATATCAAAAATAATGAAATACTTAGGGATAAACTTTAGGTATAAGTGGGGTAAAAGACTTATACACTGAAAACCACAAAACACTCATGAAAGAAATTAAATAAATAGAAAGCCTGCATTTGCTCATTAAATTTAATAGTTAAATTGTCCATAACCAGAGTGATCTACAGATTCAATGTAATCAAACAGTAATCTCTGAAAAACAAAAAGTAATCCTTAACCTTGTATGGCACCATAAAGAATACCAACTATCAAAGCAACAAATAAAATTTTAAAAATGAACAAAGCTGGAAACATCAGGGTCTGACTTTAAAAAATATTGTAAAGCTACAGTAATGAAAACAGCATCTTACTGGCATAAAGACATAAAGACATACAGATAAATGGAAAAGAGATTCCAGAAATAAACCCATGAATACATAGTCAATGATCTTCAACAAGAGTGTCAACAAATAATGCTGAGAAAACTCTATACCCATGTAAAAAATAATGAAGTTGGATGAAAGGCTTTAAGACTGATTTTAGCAATGGATTCGTTGTAGGTGTTACAACAAAAATATCAAACTATATGAAACTGAAAAGATTCTACAGAACAAAGCAAATAGTCAAAAGAGTGAAAAGCCAATCTATATGATGGGATAAACCATACATAAGGAAATCCTATAATTCAACAGCAAAAAAAAAGAACAGAAAAGAAAAAAAAGTAACCTCATTTAAAAAATGACCAAATGACTTCAGTCATCTCTCAAAAAATATATATACAAATGCTTAAGTATGGGAAAAGACACTAATCACCAAGGAATTTCAAGTCAAAACCACATGAGATAATCACCTTATACCTGTGAGAATGATCATTACATATATATTATATATACTGTATATATAATAAAGCCTTGTATGAGTGTATTTTATATACGTATTATGTGTGTGTGTATATATATAATATGCATTATACATTCAAAATCTTCTCTGACTCTTATAGACTAGGTAGATGGCCCTGCTGTATATTTATATATCTTTTCAATCAAGTGTATCACTAATGTTTGTAAATTTGCCTTTCTTAGGAAACAAAGTTTCTTTCCTGGCAAGGACCACTACTTTGCTCATTTTATCTTTAGCACAAGGTACAGGACTAAATTATTTTTGACTGGATGAATGAAAGTTTCGACATCAACAGCTATTTCCTGAAAATAATGTTCTCAGAGGATTAATCACATCCCATTAACTCAAGATTAGGTTTGTCATTTATGTGTACATAACTGGAATTCAGTCTTTATCTTATGATTTGAAAATAAGTTTGCTATTTCTGCAATATATCATACTACTTTTCTGAACATCAGTTTAATTTTATGAATAGAATAAAATAGTTTTATATTTGTCATTGGAGTATGTTTTCCTGTATCCACTCACAATCTGGTGTTTGGAGATTTTATAAAATTTCAATTTTAATAAGGACTTTAGAAAGATGTAATGAGAACAAGAAAAAAAACTATTTTCTTTATACCACCTTCAAGACTAAAATTCTTTAGACTGGGAAGAAAGAACAACCAAAATCATATATATACAGTAAAGACCTAAATGCATTGATACAGAGTAAGATTAGAAGTATATTAAAAAGATATGACCAGTGTTTAATTCTGGTAATAGTATTGTAATTAATTTTCTAGTTCTTTTTTGTATTTCCTAAAGTAATCATACATTACCATTGACTGTTTATTAATCAAAAAATGTATATTAAAATAATACTTGATAATTTACTGATGGGGAGGGGTTGTTTGTTTTTTGTTCTTTTAAATCTTAGCCAAGTAAAAAAAAAAGGATATAACTTCTTAAGTTAAATAAGGATTTAACTTCACTAAATTGCTTCACTAAATTGCTGATATGGGTCAAATATGATAATACATGATTTTGTGGTTGTGGTTACTGGATGCAACAGTATCAGAGCCACCAAATAAAAGGGAATTAAAAGAGAAGTAGAGTCTCAGCAGGTGGCTATAGGAATTGATATGTCAGGAAGGTAAAAATGTGATGTGAGCTTGTTAGTAATGTGTTGCCACTCTCCTCTTTGGCACTGATGTCAATGAATCATGCTATTTTTTTCTCAGGGAGTTAAAAAGGATGTAAAAATTCTTCTCAAGATAATGCTCTACTCAGTTACTTGTGAACTCGCATGCTACTAAAAATCTTTTGCTAACAATAGAATTTCAAACATGAATACAAGTCTATTTGAAAAAAAGAGAATTGGGTTATAAAAATGTAATTTAATTCATATATTTTAACTTTTCAATTTTCTTTATCTGTTCTTAGTTTATCTACAGAAGTTTTATAGGTTTTGATTTAGTATTTACAAGTCTCTATAATACCAGAAACAGAATAACTAAGGAAAAACAGTTCTTAAAAAATGTATTTATAAATGGTGAAGTCAGATACAAATATGTTTTTAAACTGATGTTGGCTTTTTCACAAAATTGATAAAACAAGTTTCTTACCTTTCTTCCGGAGTGTCTACATGAAATGTTCTCTCTATAACAGTGGTCCACTGAAGACATCTGATAATAAATGTGTTTGGCTTTGGTCGTTCTGTTTTCATTAACTGGCATTCTAGAAATAAAATAAAATGTCTGCTTGAATAGACTTACATTTTAGCCAAAAAGGAAATAGTTCAGAACTACAAAGTTCCATTATAAACAAAACCACAACAACCTCAGAGCTTTCAACAAATTTCTAGTCATCAGTGCTCACAGCCTGATCTCCGTATTCCATTTCAATCCATTGACCATTCTGATCACATACTCTATTTACTAACTGAAATGGATTGCTTATCTTCCCCAAGTATATCTCACTCATTATGTATTTATACCTTTACTCTGGCTATCTTACAATTTGAATTATTTCCTATTTCTATTAGGCCTCTTTATATGTAATCACAAACAGTCAAAAGAATATCTATCCTTTAAGGTCTGGATAAAAACTCCTTTCTTTCACAAAGCTTTATACTAAAAACTTGGCGCTAGGTTCCTAATCACCCTTATTCTAATTGATAATTGATGTACATCTTTTTTCCCCTTAGCACAGACTATTAGTATTC
Source organism: Uropsilus gracilis (assembly GCA_004024945.1). Taxonomy (NCBI): domain Eukaryota; kingdom Metazoa; phylum Chordata; class Mammalia; order Eulipotyphla; family Talpidae; genus Uropsilus; species Uropsilus gracilis. The sequence goes on from PVHY01021800.1 coordinate 9,293, forward strand.
ATCATCATTTAAGAAAGACAATTTTATCCCCATCTAATTATAAGCCCTGACAGTATATATTACCTATACCCCATAATAATCACATTCTTAGAGCCAGTCAATCAAGGAATGTAAATTCTATCAGGGAAAACCTAAGACCACAAAGAAAAGGAGGATAGCACAGTGGCTATCAGTAAGGATTTTAACAGTGTGCCTTGATTCAATTTGTTTCCCTTAGCATTTACTATGCAACTTTGGACAAATTAACTGATCTTTCTATCTTTAAATGTTGAATAGGAAACAATATGAATATCTACATAATAAAATTGGTGTGAGGATTAGAAATGAATCAGTGTAAAATTTAGCAGTGTGTGACACAAAAGGTTTTCAACAAATTAGCTGTTGTACCTTTTGAGAGAGAATAACATTAGATGATGTCTAATTCAACAGTGATGCCTGAGGTCTCTGCTAATCATTAGCAACTATAACTACTATGTCTTTTTTGTAATGGGATCAAGTCATTATCACAGCAGACTATTTTTGACACTTTACACTAAAAGGTCTCTGCTTAATGTATTTCTCTCTGTTTTTCTCCTTTTCGTGGCTTCAGTCATCCGCTCTTGGTTTTCCAATTTACCAAAATCCAAGATTCTTTCCATGTTGGATGCCCAGTTTATGATACAAATATCTGACCATACAGAGGCTATTCTACCAAGATGAATTATCATTCACCTAAAACTAAATTATCTTTTCCCCCAGTATCTTTTCCTCCTGGCTTCCCTAATTTTTCCATCATCTAGACGGAAAACTAAGAGCCATTACCTTTTTTGATATTGGTAATATCTACCCCATTGTATTTTCTGTTGATGCAGTCTGATTTCATACTCCCACTGTCCAAAGCTTAGCACCCCCCTCCCCTGTCTCTCCCCCAAGAACCATAAAAACAAATAATTCAGATGTGAAAAGGCTAGATGCCTTCTAAAAACATTTGAACTCAAAGAAAATTTCTCCTAATTTCTCCCACCCCTACTCTCCCATGTGAATCTTTATTATAGTATTTACCAATGGTTTCTATAATCTTTCAGTTGCTCAAGTCAAAAACCATGGAATCATTAAGTTCTGTCTCACATTTCATTCTAGAAAGCCTGTTGCCTCAGTTTTCAAAATACAGAATCTGTTCCACTACCTCAAAATAGCCATCACTATCTATTATATGAATACTCTAAATCTTTAAGCCAGTTCTCCACTGATCCCCATTGTAGTCTGGTCTCAAAATACAGGAATTGTTCTTAGACTGAACATCTATAAAACAAGCAAAAAGTGCTTCTGCAAAGTTCCAAATTCACTAAGAAGAACCTTATATGATCAAAAAGAATCCCATTTGATCTGGGTCCTCCACCAACAATACTTCCAAAGTTTCTGACCTTTTTCATTTCATTTTGTGAGCTACCCAGGCTTCCTAAAAAATATACTGTCTCTCTTAAGGACCTTCTGTATAGTCTTACAGACTACTTTGCATCTCTAACCCTCATCACAAAGCCCCAGACATAACTCTCTTAAAGGTAACCTTCCCAGTGAAGCCTACTCCACTACCATCTGAGTTAATCCTGTATGTATACAGACTCATGACTCCACCAACATACCTTACTTGTTCTTTTTATTTCCCATAGCTTGTTATCATTTTCAAACATATATCATTCTTGTTTATCTGTGTCTCCTTAACTAGAATCTAAGATCTACTGATATATTCTTAGTGCCTATAATTATTCATAATACACAGTAGACACTAATTTTCAAATAAATGAATTCTGATAGTCAAAGTTCACAAAGAAGGTATTTTTGTAACAGGAAAAAGGGAGAAAATTTCTGGATTACTTCAATATACAAAGGACAAGTGTAGGACTGGTTCCAGTCAGGATCTTAAAAATAGGAGAAAACAAGACAAAATGCTCCAAATGCAGTTAGTAGTTTACGTGCAAGTAGGAACTAGCATATATCATCCTCATTGCTTCTGTATTTACCAGTGAATTATAATATAAAGTCATTCTTAAAGACAAGATCCTCAAGTAACTCATAAACACATTAAAATTTGAGAAGCACTAATCATCTACCATATTATTTGAATAGCTTTACTAATGAAAAGTTTTGTTGCCAGTCTTTTAATCTTTCATAACATCTAATTGTTCATTAAAAAGAAAAAAACAAAGTCAGGAGAAGCTGTACTAGGGTTCTGAGAAGAGAGGAGATATATAATACTATCTAGGAGAATGGAATAACAAACAGAGCAGGGGGTATAATACAATTGCTGACCAGCATGGGAAGGTTGGGGGGGGGGGAGGCTGACTGAATGACATTTAGTGACTAGGACTTTAAAGTATTACAAGGGGTCATAACTATGTATTTTCTCAAGATATATTAACTTCTTGTATGCAGGTGGGTAACACAGAGGACTGTATTTAAGCAAAGCTGTAATTTATCCAAGTATGATCAAACAAGAAACTGGAAAAAAAAGTGGACACAAGGCAAGGGAGTGCTTTCAATAATCAACTAAGAATTTAAAGTGGGTAGGGAGGGAAATGAGAAACTGGTGGTGTATGAAATAATGACATGGTTTTATAAACTGCAGGCCATGAAATCTACTATTTACATAGTTAAATCTTAAATAGCAATGTTATTTACTTCTTTAAATACAAATGTTAAGAATACCAAATAGAGTATGCTAACTGACATTCTGTTTGAAATATAAAAGTTTTAAAATTTCAAAGATTTTACACTGATAGTCACAGAATGTCCTTACTACTCTGCCTATGAGAGATAGACTCAATCAGATTATCTTTGAAACCCATTGTTTTTGTTAATCTTAAAGTTGGTTGAGCACAGAAGCTGCTGTGAAGTCTATTTTTCCTTCCCCTTTCCTTCTTTACAAAACTCCTATTAAATTTCTAAAGAATGACTCACTCTCTGTCTTATAGGTTTTTAATATATGTTAACTTGATGTCCTAGATAGATAAATTACTTAAAAGTTTCGAATTATGTACACAATCCCTTCTTAAATCACCTGCAACAATGAACACGTAGGATATGTAGCAAATTATGGGTGACTCATTAACTGGTCAACAACTCTTTAGTAAAAAGAATGGAGGATACTTAAAACAGGGCACAGCTTAAAGAAATACTTCTCCACAATGGAATAAAGGGAAATAAGAATGGAAAATGAGTGAACAAATGCCCAAAGTAGGTTCACCTACTTCAGTTTTTACATTTAAGGTTCCCATCATGGTAATGTCACAGCAACTAAGATAATACTTTAAAATTAGAATACCAGATTCAAATCCAGCCTCTGTCACACTACCAGTTATGTAATCCTAGGCAGAATACTTTTACATCTCCATAAGCACCCATTAACATCTCTAAACACCCAGTTTCTCATATTTAAAAGTAATTAAAGAAAGCCTATTTTCAATATTATACCTATGATTTAAATGCTATAATTTAAATAATTTCTCAATGCTATAATTTCTAAAGCTGTTTAGAATACTATATATGAAGTTTTAAGTGATCATCAGTTACCATAATTTACAAAAAATGATAATTACTTTCATTACCATTCATAATCAGACTGCTGAAAAGTAATTTTTAGAAGGGGATAAAATATCTGTATTTATATGTAGCTTGGCTTTGAAAACCTTATTAAAATAGTAATATAATGCTCTAACTATGCTTAAGCCATTGTTTTAATTATATATAAGTACTCATGGATACAACATATATAAAATGGCAATTATAGGTTATGTACTATGTAAGAATCTGGGCAGAGTGATTAAGAAAAATGAGTGAGACACTCTACAAGTTTAGAGCTTATACCAAACTTTCTTATTAATCAGTCTAAACATGTAATTATAAAATATTTCTCTAACAGAATAAAAAGTTTCAATCAAGTCTCTCTAAAGCTTATAATTCAATAAAAATGTTACATGCAATTAAAAATTAGTGAGTAGAAACACACCAGTATTTTTAAGTGTTCTAGTCTGAACTACTTTAAACCAGTTTTGAAACAATATTTGCTACATTGAGCCTGTAGAAGGAAATGGCTATCAAAAGCTGATTCAAATCATAATACTTGGGTCACTACCAAAAAAGTTGGATCACTACAATGCCTCAAGATATACTAGCATATACAATCAAATATAATAAGAACTGAATTCAAATCAAAAGAGTTGAAATCTTAAATTCTCATGTTAAAACAAATGAGCTGGTAAACAGAAAAAACGGGGTATTTATATTAGTCATAATATGAAATCATGAGTACATTCTACAGCTCTTTAGACAATGAAGAAAGATAAACCATGAAAAGTTTTTGGTAAAAGTTAATTTCATATTCTAAAATCTTTTTTTCCTTACTGCTTATTTTTTTTTATTTTTTAATTTGATTGTGTACACACACACACATACACACACACACACACACACACACATCACTGTCTATCCCAGAGTTCTCCCACCACCTTATCATCCATAAAACATTTTAATCGCTTCGTTGTGCCTATCCCTCCCCAGATTTCACCTTCCTCCACTTTTCTTGCTCTGTGTCTCAGTTCTATTGACAGTTTCAAATTTTTTTTGTCCATGGAAATTCTTATTATTAAATTATTAAAAGAGATGGTGGTTAATAGATGAAGCAATGTTTCTTTAAAGAATATTTGCCTTTTAGTTATATAAAGAATCCCAATTCATCAGGCCAGTCAAAATTTTTAAATCAAATGCACAAACTTTAGAGAGTATAAAATGCATTAGCTAAGATTTTGGGACAATTTAATACACATGATAAAACAAGCATTCTTACATACAGAGCCAGGCTATTAGCTTTCATAATATCACAACCTGTGATATTTCTCAGTGAAGTATTTATGATATCTTAGATTATATAGTATACTAGTTAAACTCACTTGAGCAAGTTAAAGTTCAAGTCAATTTACAAATGCTCTGTTTACTTATTACAGTCTAATAAAACAGAGACTTTTAAGCTGTTAGATCAAAAGATTAAAATATATATATATATAACAAAACAGATTATTTGGAATATTAGCTCTATTATTTTAAACATGAAATCTACCAGTATGAAAAAGGCACAAAAACAGATTATTAAGTAATATTATGAAATACAGTGAGTTATAATGATAATAAAGATATTTTATTTTTAAGTCCCCAGATACAACACTATATTAGATACTTTTCAAAGGAACAAAAATCATGCCTTTTATTTATATAATTTTTTTCTACTATCCAAAGGGAAAAAAACATAGAGCATAATGCCAGTAAGACTCCATATAACAAACTTAAAGAAATTCTGGCAATCTACTAATAGGGCATTATCTTAGGTACCCTGGTAAAGAGCAAGTCAACAGGATCGTAATAATCATTATTGTGAAAGGCATTATCACTGGTAGTTCCTAAATCTTACATATTTCATCCAAAGGTCAAACCTACAGGTTTCATCCCCCATGTTATAAATGAAAGAACTGTGACAGAGATTAAGTAAATAATTTGCCCAAAACATAAAGACTTTAAATATCTGAGTTTTCACACCTAAGTTATCAAAGAATATACTGCTAACAAAACTGCCTTTAAAAATATTAGTCACTACCTGTCAAAATAATGGAAATGTCACACCCTAGTTAATAACTTTACTATCTCTTTTACAAAGGGGCCATTTTCCTTTTCTCCTACAAAGAAATCCAGGAAACTCTTCATCTAAAAACTTCACCTAAAAACAATATTTGATTGGGGTAAGGGCCCAAATGGGTCAACTATCAAAGTCTGAAGACAACACAGAGACATAGCAATCCTTGTAGGATTTTGATCCTGGTGTTTTTGTTTATCCAAAGAGGCATGTAAGGGGATATGATAGAGAACAGGGATAGAAGTGAAAGATAGTAGTAAGGAGGACAGCAGAGGTTCTGGGTTCTTTTACTGCTTGCTCTTAAAGTCTGCAACAGTAAGCAAACATTTTAATTATTAATGATGGAATAGCAATCACCATTGTGTATCCATCCAGTGCTTCTATTACTTGTATCTGAACCATTTATTACCAAGTCAACATATCCTCCCCCATATAGGAAAATAAGAAAATAAAAAGTTCTTACATTTTATTTGATAACATATCTTTAAATAAGGGGAGTAAGTCTGTCACTAATAGAGTCTACTCTAGAATTTATTTGTCAATCACAGGCCAGAAGAGCCACACCCCAGACTCTGGGTGAGCAAGCCAGAGGAACACCAACTAGAATACATCTCAAGCAGCTACTGGAGAGATCCCAGCACCAACCCAGAACTCTAAGGCCCCAGCTGCCAAGCTCACTAACCAATAAATGCCTAGAATAGAGGACAGGAAGAACGCACAGCAAGATAACCATATTCAACAAAGCAAACCCAAAGAAAACATTGGGGGAAATAAAAACACAAATGGCCAAGTCATATGAGGAACAATATCCCACAGAGAAAAAATAAAACTCTAGAATCAAACTACAGAAATAGAAGTTTTTTTTTTTTAACATAACAGACACAGAATTCACTGTAAGCATGATTAAGAAAATTAAAGACAATGCAAGGAAAACTCAGAAAAGCAAATGGATGCTGTAAGAAGCATAATCAAGGAAGAAAAAATTAAAATTAAAATCTTAAACAAGAAAATAATGGAAATACAGGATGGAGAAAACTCAGTAAAGATGAAAACGCTGCCAAAAGCCAAAGAAACAGAATTAAAGCAATCAGAAGAGTGAGTCAGCGAACACAATTTGAAAAAGAGGAACCAAAGTAGAAAAAGAAAGATGCACAGGCAAAAAATTGAAGCAACATTTCAAAAATTATCGACCCCCTCAAAGAAAAATATAAGAACTATAGAACAAGTAGAAGAGAGCTGAAAAATTACATGAAGAAATAATGGAAGAAAACATCCAAAAACTGAAGGAGCTGAACATAGAAATACAGGAAACTAAGTGAATACCAAGCTACCTAAATAATAGGAAAACAACACAAAGACATATAGCAGTAAAAATCCGAGTCCAAAAATAATGAAGCTGTAAGGGGGACAAAACAGATAACCTATAAAATTTAAGATCAGATTTCTCTGAAGAAATACTATGGGTAAGTAGAAAATGGAGTTACATATTCAAAATACTCCAAGACAAAAACTTACAGCCAAGAAATAAAGGTCTGTCAGACCGACAGAATCTTAAAGGAGTCTGCAAACACTAAACACCAACACCATCACCCCAGTCACCAAAAACATATTAAAGGAAGAATTAGTGTTGAAGCCAAAGAGAGGGCTAAAAGCAAATAAATAAAGTAGAACCACAAAACCAGAAGGGGAACTGTTTGGCAGTAGTTGTCCTTCATATATCAATAATCACTGTACATGTCAATGAACTGAATTAACCAATAAAAAGAAACATTAGATGCTTGAATTAGGAAACATAATCCAATCTTCCTTTGCCTCCAGGAAATATACATAAGTTCCAAGGACAATTATAGACAGAAAATAACAAAGCAATTCATATAGCAGATGGCCCACAAAGTAAGGCTATGCTTAGGTAAATAAATTTCCAGCTTAAAAAATTAAGAAGAGATACAGATGGATGTTATATAACAATTAAGAGAACAAAACAATAGGAAGATATAAAATTACCATTCTCACCAAAAATAGGAGTACAAGAAAACATCAAATAAACTATCAAATCTGGCATTAGACACTGGAAAAGATACATCTGTAGTTGGAGAATTCATATGTGGTTATAGATTTTATAGACTATGTATGGGACTACCAAAAAGCCGAATATATATTTTCTTCAAGTACATATGGTCATTCTCCAGGATTGAGAACATACTGAGTCACAAGACAAGCATCAACAAACTCACAGAGATTGAAATCATATTAAATATATTCTATGACAAAAAAGGCACTAAACTAGAAATCAATTTCAAAAAAGAAAACAAGGAAATACTCATAGGTGGAGACTGAACAACAACTACTGAAGGACCACTGAGTGAATGAGGAAATAAAAAAAGCAAAAAAAAAAAAACCTCTGAGATATTGTGGTACTGGATAATGAGCATAGTAAGGATAAAGAGAAGGATAATAAAGATACTGAGGACACAATGTTCAGAATGTATGGGACATAGCAGTACTGAGAGGGAAGCATACAGCAACACAGACGTGGAACAGATTAGAAAGAATCCAAATAGAATACAGAAACATTTCCAGTGAAAAGAAAAATAAAAGAAAAAAACTGGCACTATATTAAACTAAAAGTTTCTGTACAGAGAAAGTGCCGGCAACCAAAAATGAGAGAGAGAGAGAGAGAGAGAGAGAGAGAGAGAGAGAATCTTCTGAATGGGAGAAAATTTTGCACACCATGCATCTGACAATGGAGTGATATCAAAGACCTACAAAGAACTTATAAAACTCAACACAAAGAAAACAAATAACCCAATCAAAAAAAATGGATAGAAGAAATTCATAAATACTTCTCCAAGATGACAAGCAGATGGGCGACAGGCACTTGAAAAAAATGTTCATAATCACTTATCATCAAGGAAATACAAATCAAAACCACATTGGGATACCATATCACACCTGTGAGAATAGTCCATATCAAAAAAAAAAAAAAAAAGGAATAAGAGAGGACAAAGATGTGGAAGGATAAGGAGAAAAAGGAACCATCTTACAATGTTGTTGGGAATATAAACTGCTACAACCCCTATGGAAAGAAGTGTGAAGTTACTCAAAAGACTAAAATGAACCTACCAGTTGACCCATCAATTCCACTTCTAGGTATTTAACCCAGGAACACACACACACCCAAACCCAATAATTCAAAAGGAAACAAGGACTTCAATATTTTTATCAACATGATTTACATTAGTCAAAAACTTGGAAACCACCAAAATGCCCCAGGATAACGAGTGGTTCAAGAAGATGTGGTTGATACATATATACACAATGGAATACTAATCAATCAAAAAAGATAAACTTGTGCCATTTGCAGCAACAGGATGAAAATATGTGGAATATATGTAAAATATAGAGAAAAAGAATATAATGTGGAATAAAGAGAAACCAGACAAAGAGTCAGACAAAGATAATCCTTAAACCAAACCTAGATCTGAAGCATAGACCATAGCATCCTAAAGCAGAAGGAGTAAAAAAAAGGGGGGGGGGAAGAAAAATAAAAGGAATAGGGGTGGGGAAATGAGCAAATAGATTATGGTGGAAGATTATGGGTAACCTGGTGGTTAGAAGAACTATGATGACAACATCTGAGGGGAGAAATTTAAACCATGAAAAAATGAACAAGGATGTAAAATAATGGTAGATCAATACAACATATTTAAGAAGCAGACTATTTTTTTAACTTTATGACACATTTCAATTTCTACCATTTTAAATATCATAAAATATAATTTTGCTATTAACATGAAACATTATTTGTGGATTTAAATTTTTAACATGTGAATGTAAAGTTCTCCTAATACATTTTTCTTTAATAAATATGGTTATTACTATTTAGCTAAAATATATTTTTAGAGGCAACATTTCCCCCCATAAATACTTTCAATCTCATCTGTCCATAAAATCCTGCCTCTAATTTCATACATTCCTCAGAAATGTTCTAGAACAACTGTTTTCTGAAGACTTGATGTAAGACTTCAAGTGAAAATATACTGTGGTCACAGTTTGACAACAATTATGATAGGGAAATGACACAAGGTATTTACTAGAAAGCATGAAAACATTTGGTAAACTCAAAATATACGCTTAGGCAAGTCGTTTTTGAACATTGTTTTTTTCAATCTAATAGCCATGGGCATATTTTCATAATTGTGAGAATGGGAATCCACAGAAGATAGAATTAACTATTTTTAGCTATTTCTAATTGTACTGTTCTATGGTAACTTACTTTCCTATACAAATCATCTATGCTCAGTGCAAAAAAAATCACATATAAGCATAAGCAAAATGAAAACTATGATCCTACCATATGGATATAAACATTATTTCTGTTTTAATGTATAGTCTAGCATATTGACTCTAAGCATTTTTCAAAAAAAAAGGAAACCAATACATAAAGAACATACTACGTAAGTGCTTTGTTCTTTTACTGTGCTGTCAATATTTCCATTTTAACAAATAAAGGTGTACAGCATATTTAATAGTGATATAAAATTCCATTTTACCTATAAACCAGAGTAAGCAGTTTACTTGTGATCATAATCCATGAAATGAAAGTGAATTATCTGGATGTAAAGAGGATGAGATCTATTTTAACACAGCATGCAATTAAGTACTATGTTAAAATTTGGAAAACTATTGTGCATACTATTTTTGTTTCAATTAAATAAGAAAAACTAATTTTTTAAATATGATGAAAACAAGATTGGGTAAACAATCTTTAAAACAATCCAACAAGAATATACATTAGAGATTGCAAATGATTGATAGTGGTACTACAATTGTGTAGGAAAAGTGTCCTTTTCTTTTAGAGATTCATACTCCAGAATTTAAGGATAAAAATATAACATAATTAACTTTATAAATATTTTTAAATGATATTAACTGGCAAATACAGGTAATGAATAAAGGAGAACTTAATAAGCAATTTTCTCTATCTGTACATCTGAAAACTATCATTTAAAAAAGTCAAAGACAAACCACTCCAAAATAATAGCAGATGCTTTCCTAAGGTAAGTACCAAAATAAACTAAAGAAAACTTAAATAGCTGACGTGGGGGCAGGGGGATATTATTTTTAATACATATAGAATATCTAAAATAGACACTTCTGATGAAAATCATATAGTGCAAATTAAATTTCAGAAATTTCACTGAGGTTGGTATTTAAAGATATATGCTGGGAAAATCTGTTTACTTGGTATCAACTTTAAATTACAACTTAAATGCCTCAAGCTTCTATTTGTATAATTGGGAATATTTCTAATAATTTATCTTCATAGACACCAGAGTAAGTAAACAATAAATATACACACAGACCAAGATGCATTTGACAGCATGCTTTTCCTTCCCTTAAAGGCTCATTACTTAAAATCATTATCTACAAGAGTGATCTTTGTTACCTAGTCCTTAACTGGTTAGTTGTGGTTTCTAGCACTCTCCTGAAATCACCCTCTCATCATCAATTTTTTGCTAGTTCTCACTTCATTCCGTGGCTACATCTGATTTCTAAGCTCTCAGCCAGTCCTCCTTAGTCTCCAAGAAAATGAGTTACCTGATTTTACTTGTAACTCCCCAACCATTCATTTGTCTTTTTTCACAGGGTCTTTCACTCTAATGTGAGTTACTCTCTTGGTTTCAGATCTTTGTGTTATGCTTTCATGTGTTGGAAAGTTCTGTGCATAGTAAATTTAGACACTTATTAAACAAAATCATTGTGTGTGTACAGTATGCCAGCTAACAACCTAGATATGGAGGTATAGTATAGCAAACAAAACAAAGTTCCTTTTATCACATTTTACTGAGGAAGCAATAAACAAAGCAATCAATTTATAACACCATAAGTATGTGAAAATACTATTAAGAAAATTATATGGGGCAACAAGTTATAGAGACTGGGAAGTAATAATATTTTAGAAAGAATGGAGTGTTTCTTAATGAAATGAGGGACCAGATTATGTCTATCTGTGCAAAAAGTAATCTTGGTAGAAGGAACTGAGTTATAAAGACCCAGAGCTGAAGGCATATGTTTGAGAATTTTCACACATATATATTGGAGAAATATCAAAGAGTCTAGTCTAACTAGAGTGAAGAGAGGGTAAGTAGTAGGAAAGATTAGTAAAAGATGTGATAAAGATTCTGTATCTAATTTGGGAGTGGCTCTCCCACAGCTTTTCCTCAAAGACGATCTGATGTCTGTTGAGTCTCCAAACTGCACCTCCAATGGCAGATCTGTCACCAAACTCCATTTACATATGGCAAAATGGCATCTCACTTTTAAGACTGGACTATTGTCCCATTCTCTATTTAAACAAGGTTTTGCCTTCTGGTCTTCCAAACTGACAAATCTTCAAATCAGCACAGTGATTCTATTAATTCTATTAATTTTACGTATGTATCATTTTCCTGATTACCTAAGAAATACAACCTCAAAAGCTGTTTGACTCTTTCAACCCACATAGTTAAGTTAGCAACACTCATCCTAACAAGTCTTTCATCTCTTGTAAATATCATCCTTTTTCAAGACAGACACACAATCAGAAAATATGATCCCTGAAATCGCTTCTCAGGTGGTTACCTTTCTCAGACAGTTCCTATAGTCTGACTTAAAAAGCTATCAACAAACAAGGTTGAGTCTTTTTCTAACTTAATTCTTTGCCACAGAAACACAGAAGCAAACACAGAAACATTATCTGTTGATACTTGTATCTATTCATTGTCTGCTAAATATTCCCTGATTATCCTTAACTTCAGTATTTAGTTCACAATGTTCCCCATACCAGAAAAACTCTCCCCTTTCCTTCTGTCACTCAAAACCTTTTGTAATCCCTACTCTGGACTCCTGCACTTAATATTTATGCCCCATGTGTTGATAGGTGATCAGATACTGCTATCTGAATGTGCATCTCCTTAATTATGTTGTAAATTCCATGGAATTTGTAACGCTTCTCATAACTGCTTCTTATAGATCATAGTTAAGTATAGACAGGCTTAATTTAAGGGAGAAAAAACTCTAAGCAACTGACCTTATCCCAAATAATTTTCTTATTCTTGTAAAATAATCAGTATTTTAAAGTTTTCACTCCTTTCAACAAAATTTAAAATTTATCTTAAATCTTTTTCGATTTCTTCAAGAACTAATTTAGACCATCACTGAGAACATTAGCAATGAATATTGTAGAAAAGGGTACATGTGTTAAGCCTACACAGGTACAAGCAAATACAAGCAATATTTTGAAAATGATAAACAAACACCATTATATAGGTATAGCTCTAACACATAACAACTATCTTTCAGAAAAATGGTAGAAAAGGTTAGAATTAAAGAATTTATTTCCTTCGAGAAAAACAAAGCAGGTTTTACCCATTCAGATGGCACAGAATGTCCAAAAATACAATGAATTTTGGAATACTGTTTAAAAAAAAAAAATCCAAGCATTAAGGAGAAGGAATAGATGTCTCTTTCCATTCAGAAATTTTGACTCCTAATAAGATATCCTGACTTTAAAGAGTTTCAGCCATTGCCAAAATCATGTTATTCAGTATTTATGTAATGAAAATAATCTAGATCCTTTTTGTACCATAAAAACAGTTTACCTTAAAATCTGTTTTAACTAAACACAGAGAAGAAAACCTGGACAAAACCCTTCATGAATTTCACCTCAGAAATCCATTTGGGGAAACAACTATGGCCAGCAAAAAAATGATGGAAAACATAAACAGCTGGGACTATAGCAAACTAAAAAGTTTCTGTTCAGCAAGAAACAATAAACAAAGCAAAAAGAAACCCAACCGAATGGGAGAAAATTTTTGCCCTCCAAACAAGTGACAAGGGTCTCATAACAAAGATCCACAAAGAGTTCCTACACCTCAACAAAAACAAAGCAAAAACCCAATCAAAAAATGGGGAGAAGAACTAAAAAGACACTTCACCAAAGAGGAGGTACAGATGACTAATAGGCATATGAAAAAATGCTCCACATCACTAATAATCAGGGAAATGCAAATTAAAACCACACTGAGATACCATCTTATACCAGTAAGAATGGCCCATATAAATAAAACAGACAACAACAAATGTTGGCACGGATGTGGAGAAAAAGGAACTCTCTTACACTGCTGGTGTGAGTGCAAACTGATCCAGCCACTAGGGAAGACTGTGTGGAGGACCCTCAAATAATTGAAAGTGGACTTACCATTTGACCCAGCAATCCCACTACTAGGAATCTACACAGAGGACATGAAAACATTAATTCAAAAGGACACCTGTATGCGCATGTTCACTGCAGCTCTGTTTACAATTGCCAAGATTTGGAAACAAACCAAATGCCCCAAAACAGATGATTGGCTAAAAAAAAT